>JBBGZY010001973.1:305000-537500 GCA_037952925.1 Lithobates clamitans
GGTGTATTACGGAGTACATCACATGGAACAGGTCATAAAGGAAAAGCAGAGTCTTGAACTGCTGTCAATCCATTAGCTTGGAGGAAAAAAAGTGACAGTAAAGTGGATTGGCGCCCAAGGCTCCGGGGCGGTCTGTTGACATACAGTGCCATGAAAAAGTATTCATACCCCTTGAAAATTTTCCACATTTTGTCATGTTACAACCAAAAAAACGTAAATGTATTTTATTGGGATTTTATGTGATAGATCAACACAAAGTGGCACATAATTGTGAAGTGGAAGGAAAATGATAAATGGTTTTCAACATTATTTACAAATAAATATGTGAAAAGTGTGGTGTACATTTGTATAGCGCCCCCCGGAGTCAATACTTTGTAGAACCTCCTTTCACTACATTTACAGCTGCAGGTCTTTTTGGGGATGTCTCTACCAGCTTTGCACATCTAGAGAGGGACATTTTTTCCCATTCTTCTTTGCAAAATAGCTCAAGCTCTGTCAGATTGGATGGAGAGCGTCTGTGAACAGCAATTTTCAAGTCTTGCCACAGATTCTCATTTGGATTTAGGTCTGGACTTTGACTGGACCATTCTAACACATGAATATGCTTTGATCTAAACCATTCCATTGTAGTTCTGGCTGTATGTTTTTAGGGTCGTTGTCCTGTTGGAAGGTGAACCTCCACCCCAGTCTCAAGTCTTTTGCAGACTCTAACAGGTTTTCTTCTAAGATTGCCCTGTATTTGGCTTCATCCATCTTCCCATCAACTCTGACCAGCTTCCCTGTCCCTGCTAAAGAAAAGCATCCCCACAACATGATGCTGCCACCACCATGTTTCACAGTGGGGATGGTGTGTTTAGGGTGATGTGCAATGTTAGTAAATTAGTTTTCCACCACACATATCATTTTGCTTTTAGGACAACATGTTCAATTTTGGTCTCATCTGACCAGAGCACCTTCTTCCACATGTTTGCTGTGTCCCCCACATGGCTTCTCGCAAACTGAAAATGAGACTTCTTGTGGCTTTATTTCAACAATGGCTTTCTTCTTGTCATTGAAAAAAGAGGGAGAGGTTGGGACTTTAAATGAGGTGTGAGATGGTGGAACCAATCAGATTCACAAAGGTACAAACATATGTATGTTTATTAGTGGACCAATGATCAGCGATTACAACAAACAATATTGCATAAAAAATATATATAAATGTACATAGCAAAAGAGTACCGTATATGCAAAAACCTGGCATGAACAAATAAGGTTGTACAACATAATCCCTCATAGCAGGCAAGTCATGTCAAGGAATCTCATAAAAACCGATTAAAAATTGTCATAAGGTGTTGGATGCATCAAGGTGGGCTCAACGCGTTTCATGGACTCGTATCCACTCATCAGGAGCCAGGAAGCATCCATATTCTATAAAAAAGTATTTAAGAACCATTGTAATCTGATGTATTCACCCATATGGGGAGAGTAAAGGGATGGGTTATAAAGTAATTGGCGATGCCAGGAAAATATTCACATACAGCCGATAATATGATCAAATAATGCCCACATGCCTAGGGTCCGCAAGAATAAGCCTGTTCCGGGAGCTGAGAAGGGAACCCAATGGGAAAATCCAGGACCACACATGCCATCCCCCATAAATGGACAGGGCTTCTATAATGTAATGAGTAGGGTAAATGGTATGTATCTATGAAAACATTGGTCACTCTTCCATAAAAGCCAGATTTGTGGAGAGCACGACTAATAGTTGTCCTGTGGACAGATTCTCCCACCTGAGCTGTGGATCTCTGCAGCTCCTCCAGAGTTACCATGGGCCTCTTGACTGCCTCTCTATTTAATGCTCTCCTTGCTCGGCCGGTCAGTTTAGGTGGACGGCCATGTCTTGGTAGTTTTGCAGTTGTGCCATACTCTTTCCATTTTCGGATGATGGATTGAACAGAGCTCTGTGAGATGTTCAAAGCTTGGGATATTTTTTTTTTATAACCTAACCCTGCTTTAAACTTCTCCACAACTTTATCCCTGACCTGTCTGCTGTTTTTCTTGGCCTTCATGATGCTGTTTGTTCACCAAGGTTCTCTAACAAACCTCTGAGGGCTTCACAGAACAGCTGTATTTATACTGAGATTGAATTACACACAGGTGGACTCTATTTACTAATTAGGTGACTTCTGAAGACAATTGGTTCCACTAGATTTTAGTTAGGGGTATCAGAGTAAAGGGGGCTGAATACAAATGCACGCCACACTTTTCACATATTTGTAAAAAAATAAATGTTGAAAACCATTTATCATTTTCCTTCTACTTCACAATTATTTGCCACTTTGTGTTGGTCTATCACATAAAATCCCAATAAAATAATTTACAATTTTGGTTGTAACATGACAAAATGTGGAAAATTTCAAGGGATATGAACACTTTTTCAAGGCACTGTATATATATATATATATGTACTATGTATCACGTGTATTTGATTGGTGTTAACAATATATTATCATTTTTCATCTAGTGACTTTTGCTCATGTAATTGGGTCCTGAAGAAGCCATACTCTGGCAAAACGTGTTGACATTTACTAATGGAAGTGTACAAATTACTGTATTCTGTTCATGTATATCATCCCTATATGATTGTATAGTTAAACTTCTGTATTCAACTTCTATGCCGGGCATCACTAAATGGTGGACCGCATCGCATTCACATTCAGACCGCCGTCCTTCCGACATTTAGCAGCCTTTTCTTCCTCCTGCCGTTGCTCTGTAATCCTCAGAGAGCCGACAGCAGGAGGCAGGACCGTTCTGGACGGAGGGCGGAGCTGCCCGAGGTTAGCAAGCAGGTGACTGGCTGCTAGGATGAAGGGCAGTCCTAGCAACCAATCACTATCTTTGCAACACCCGCCCTTCATCCAGACATGCTGTGCCGATCTCCGGTCTGTAAGGCAGTGAGGGAGGGGGCGAAGTTACAGGGGGTGAGGACACTAATGTGAAAGGCTAAAAAGGAGCTGAGGAATGTGTGTGCTGAGGACAATGATATTTGAGTGATATTTGGGGCTGATGACATTAAACTTGGAGGAGCCTGAGGACTGTATTGTGGGGGGGAGGGGCTGAGGACTGTATTGTGGGGGGGAGGGGCTGAGGACTGTACTGTGGGGGGGCTGAGGACTGTAATGTGGGGAGGAGGACTGTAATGTGGGGGAGGCGAGGACTGTAATGTGGGGGGATTGAGGACTGTAATGTGGGGGGATTGAGGACTGTAATGTGGGGGGATTGAGGACTGTAATGTGGGGGGATTGAGGACTGTAATGTGGGGGGGTTGAGGACTGTAATGTGGGGGGTTGAGGACTGTAATGTGGGGGGGTGGAGGACTGTAATGTGGGGGGGTGGAGGACTGTAATGTGGGGGGGTGGAGGACTGTAATGTGGGGGGGTGGAGGACTGTAATGTGGGGGGGTGGAGGACTGTAATGTGGGGGGGTGGAGGACTGTAATGTGGGGGGGTTGAGGACTGTAATGTGGGGGGGGGTTGAGGACAGTAATGTGGGGGGGGGTTGAGGACAGTAATGTGGGGGGGGGTTGAGGACAGTAATGTGGGGGGGGGTTGAGGACTGTATTGTGGGGGGGTTGAGGACTGTAATGTGGGGGGGGGGGGTTGAGGACTGTAATGTGGGGGGGGGTTGAGAACTGTAATGTGGGGGGGTTGAGGACTGTAATGTGGGGGGGTTGAGGACTGTAATGTGGGGGAGGTGAGGACTGTAATGTGGGGGAGGTGAGGACTGTAATGTGGGGGAGGTGAGGACTGCAATGTGAGGGGGGGCTGAGTACTGAGGACTGTAATGTGGGGGGGCTGAGTACTGAGGACTGTAATGTGGGGGGGCTGAGTACTGAGGACTGTAATGTGGGGGGGCTGAGTACTGTAATGTGGTGGACTGAGGACTGTGATGTGAAGAGGGAGGGGACTGTGACGTGAAGAGGGAGGGGACTGTGACGTGAAGAGGGAGGGGACTGTGACGTGAAGAGGGAGGGGACTGTGACGTGAAGAGGGAGGGGACTGTGACGTGAAGAGGGAGGGGACTGTGACATCAAGAGGGAGGGGACTGTGACGTGAAGAGGGAGGGGACTGTGACATCAAGAGGGAGGGGACTGTGACATCAAGAGGGAGGGGACTGTGACATCAAGAGGGAGGGGACTGTGACGTGAAGAGGGAGGGAGATTTTCATAGGCTGCACTACCCGCAAGAAACACTGAGAAAGAAGTCCTTGACCATTTTTTTCCAAAATTGCTCCGCACCAAGCTTCATGGTGCTGCAGCAACATGTGGTTTGGCACATGCAAAAATGTGCCGCGGGTACCGATATGATATTTGGACCTCGGCTGGAAGCAAATTTTACTGACCAGATCTCAGTGAATTTTAATTCAATACCGCTGTTCTAGGCTATTAGGGGCAATTTTTTATTATATGAAATGTTTATACATTTGTACTTGTATATTTTAGATATATGCGCTTTAACATATGTACAAATACACTTTCTACCTTTTATAGTTATCGTCGCTGTGCCAATACAGTCCGGTTTCATATATTTTTTGTTGGATTTGGACTTTTCCACCCACAATTAATCTTGCTGTTCCATTATCCTTCGGATGTGGCCTGTGTAAGTCTCCATTTTCTCTACTTTAATACCGGGCACTTACTCCCATCCTGCCCAGGCCAATTTTCAGCTATCAGCGCTGTCACACTTTGAATGATAATTGTGCGGTCACACAACACTGTACCCAAATGATAGTTTTAGAATTTTTTTCCCCACAAATAGAGCTTTCTTTTGGTGGTATTTACTCACCGCCGGGGTTTTTATTTTTTGCTAAAAAACCAAAAAAAACAAAAAAATTTGGAAAAAAAAAGGTTTTTCTGTCAGAAAATTTAGTAAATAGGTAATTTTTCTCATTCACTGATGTGCGCTGATGAGGCTGCACTGATGGGCACTGATGAGGAGGCACTAATATACAGCACTGATGGGCACAGATAGACATCATTGATGGGCACTGGTAGGCACTGTTGGGGCTGCACTGACGATCAGTGCCCTGATTATCTGTAATGGTCTCGCCTGTGAGGAAATGCCGCTAATCAGCTCTCCTCTCCTCACACTCTGTCAGCTTGAGGCGAGGAGAACCGATAACCGGCATTTCCTTGTGTACATGTGATTGGACACAGCTGATCACATGGGTAAAGAGCATTGTGATCGTTTTCTTATGGAGATTGGGGTTGTGCCGTGTCCCAGGGACACAGTGCGCCTGCGGTCGCTGCGTGCCCCGCGGGCACTCAAGAGTGGTGAGACTGGGGCGACATCATATGTCCCAGAACGAGAGAGCATCCCACCCACCGTTATTAGTCTCTACGGTTTGTGGAAGGTGGTTAAAAAGGTGTTGACATCAACTAACATTTTCAATCAGAGTAGATGGTGGAATCCCTCCTGCAGTGCTATTGTAATCTCTTTCCAGAACACAACGATTACTGCTGCCGGCAGGCTGGCTGTACTAAAGTCAATCGATAGATCAACTTCAGTACAACCATCCTACCTATAGATGGGTCGGAATTTGTCTGGTTCTTGCTGAACTGGCTGAATTTTGGTCCGTCTATGGCCTGCTTTAGGTTGGACTGCTTGTTTGTTGGTTTAGAGCAGTGGTCTCCAAACTGTGGCCTTCGGGCCGAATGCGGCCCTTTGTTTGCCTTTATCCAGCCCTCGGAGCACTATTCCTCCCACTGACACCAATAAGGGGGCACTATTCCTCCCACTGACACCAATAAGGGGGCACCATTCCTCCCACTGACACCAATAAGGGGGCACCATGACTTCCACTGACACCAACAAGTGGGCACCATGACTTCCACTGACACCAACAAGTGGGCACCATGACTTCCACTGACGCTAAAAAATGGGGCATTTGTCCTTCCACTGACACCAGTGATGGGTCACTATTTCTCCCACTGACACCAATAAGGGGGCACCATTCCTCCCACTGACACCCATAAGGGGGCACCATGACTTCCACTGACACCAACAAGGGGGCACCATTCCTTCCACTGACGCCAAAAATGGGGCATTTGTCCTTCCACTGACACCAGTGATGGGCCACAATTCCTTCCACTGATATAAACAATGGAGCACTATTCCTCCCACTAATACCAATGATGGGCAACTATTCCTCCTTCTACTAACTACAGAGGCACTATGTCATTTTTTTACTCCCGCTGACGATCGGGCATTTTCTACTTCCACTGCTCACTCTGGCCCCTCTAAAGTCTGAAGGACAGTAAACCGGCCCTTTATTTAGAAAGTTTGGAGACCCCTGGTTTAGAGCAAGAAAAGTTGTCAGTGTTTGCATTTTATGGAGTGTCGTTGGCTTTTCGTTTCCTGAAAGGGGGAAAAAAAAAACCTGGGTTCTAATTCACTACTCCAACCAAAAATGGATAAATAAGGCTTTTGGTATTAGACACATGATTGGTAAAGGGGTGAAATAGAATGTGGGGGCACTGGGAAAGTTTCAGCGTTGTTTGATGGTGGTGTTCATGAAGCAGTTTTTGACTCACCTTGATCCTGTGACTGGTTGTGTGCAGGGGGCTCATTCTGGGAGCGCCGGGGCGATGTACCCCTAGCGCGGGAGTTGGGTGAGGATTGGGATACGTCCTGCTGGCTCTCCCATCGACCCTGTTGGAAACAAAAAAAGGCAAATGTTTCAGTTCTATTCAAGAGTTAATACTCCAGGATGTCTTAGTAGACACAAACACAACCAGATTACCCAATTTTGAGTATTTGGTCAAATATAAAAGAAGGGGTGGTGTTGAATAAATAGATACCAAACATGTCAACCCCCAAAACTTTGCTTGCTTGCGACCGCAAAAAAATAAAGTACCCAAAATTTCCTATAAGCAGTGTTCATTTTGACGTCAAATTTCGATTTAGTTTTGTTCAAAGTCTTTTGCTTAAAATGCCATTTTAGTATTAGGCCCCTTTCACACGATTGGACCGTTCAGGTCCAACTGTCAGTTTTGACGGCGGACCTGAACGGGAGCTCCATGTTAGCCTATGGAGCGACGGATGTCAGCGGAGACATGTCCACTGACATCCGACCCCGTCCGATACGCTAAAAGCAGACGGATGGCCCTACGTCCAGATCCATCGCTGGCGGATCGGATCGGGTGAGATCTGATGAAAACGGACATGCTGTCCCTTTTCATCCGATCCCTCCATAGGCGGCAGAGGCGCCTGACAAGCCCCTCCCCGGTCAGTGAGCAGAGAGGGACCTGTCATCCGCCGGCTCACCGGAGATCAACGGACTGATCTCCCGCTGAGCCGGCGGACCGAGGCCGGCTCCATGGAAATGGAGTCCGCCTCGTGTGAATGAGGCCTAAGTCGTATTTTAGTCATCTGATTTGTTTTCGTTTTAGTCGTATTTTCGTCGACTAAAATCACCAGTACATTTTAGTTGACTAAAATCTAAATGGGTTTAGTAGACACCTTCACGTCAACGTAACACAAATATGTGGCCCCACTGGACTGGGTTTTTTTTTTTCTTCCGTGGGGTCACATATTTGCGTATCCCCCTTTGTGCTGGGAACACGTCGCACTCCCAGCACTGAGACTGGGGTCTCACGGAGATTCACAGGCCCCAAACAATCAGGACCCGGAACTCCCCGATTCCAGGTCACCTGATCGCTGCGATAGCCTCTGATTGGCTATCACAGTGATCAGTCACTGTAAAGGCCGCCCCTGTGTTTTTTCTCTGTGAATGGAGATGCATCATATCTCTCTACCTGCAGAGTAAAAAAATAAATAAAAAGTGTATAAAAAATAAAAAACACAAAAAAATACCTAGGTTGATCTTGGTCAGTGCTAGGGTTAGGGTTTGGGTCAAAGGTCGAGGTCAGTATTTTTTTTGGACTGAATTTTTTTTAAATTAGTATCCGTGTCAGTGTGTTTTAGGTAGGATAAAAAAAAAAGAAGCAAAGTACACACTATTGTTTTTGGGCTGTACTACGGGTACAAACAACAACTAACTCACACACACACGGTATCGCAGCAATTGTCAAGAGCAGGAGAATTTAATTTGGGTTGTTCTTTGGTGGTAGGTTATGGTAGTAGCAAGAAATATACTGCTACATTTAAAAATAATGTTTTTTTTTTTTACAATTTTGAGGCAGTTTTCCTTTGAAAATAAAAAATAAAATTTCGGAGATATCCATGACAATTTACCATCTAATGAAAGCCCAATTTCTCCTGAAAAAAACAAAAACCAAGCTATAATCCCACCTGGATGCACAAAGTAGTTGCAATGATATGTACAGTTTTACTAACACATGTCAAAGTTGCAAAATTGGACTTGGGCATTAAGATTTGTTTTACCCTTAGGCAAGAAGGGGTTCGATTGTAATGCTTTATTTAAAGGGGTTGTAAACCTTCATTTTTTTCACCTCAATGAATCCTATGCATCAAGTTGAAAAAACACCTGGCAGTCACCGGCCCACCAGCCCCCCCCCCCCCATTTTACCTGAGCCCCTTCATATCCTTGGCTGGGACGCGCTGTCTTTCTCTCCACGGGGTCCTGGCTCTTGATTGGATAGATTGATAGCAGCGCAGCCATTGGCTCCCGCTGCTGTCAATCAAATTCAAGGGCGCCGGGCCAAGTCCGGCAATCGTGTCTATGGATGCAAACGCTGGACTCGGGAGCGCGCCCACAAGGTAACCCCCCTCGGGAGAGCGCTTCTCCTAGGGGGTTATCTGATGCGGGTAGGAGCTGTGAGAGCCGCCGGGAGGACCCCAGAAGAGGATATTCGGGGCCTCTCTGAGCAAAATGAGCTGCACAGTGGAGGTATTTTTTAAAAATAAAAAACGATCCTTTACAATCACTTTAAGAATTTTCAAACTCCTGGAGTAAAAATCTAACATTATTTATGGCATTCTGTACATGCACTACAGACACAGATTTAGCCGTGGTATATAAAGTCTTTATACATAAAACTAAATTTCATTACAAGAATATTGCTTTTTTTTTTTTTTAACAAACAGTGCAACTAAAAATCAGCGCTTCACTTGCTAAAAATCAGAACTGAATCTGTGCATTTATAATTGTATAGTGTATGGGGAGGCTACGTTAACCAACAGAAATAACAAAACAATGGTAATGCATTTACAAGCTTCAGTGTGAAACAGGCATAGAATTAGCTCAATGTGAAGCCGTCAGTCCCGACTGGAGCCTCTGGGATCATTGAGAAGCAGTAGACGCCGGTGATAAGATCAAGAGAAGCTGTCAGAGGAACCTCAGAAGAACTGTCAGATGGAGCTGTCAAAAGCCTGGGTGCTAGTAGCCATTAGGGAACGATTTTAGAGGCAAAACCTCGTTTCCTTCATTAAATGGAAAAAAAAAACACAACAAAAGATATTTTCTAGGTCTCCCTCTTTCTATATCCTCAAAAAGCAGTGAGATGGAAGCATGGAAGCCCAGGACTGTTTTTGTTTGGTGATGCCCAGTCTTTGAGTCCCAACGGGACTGACTATCTCTCAGTGGATGTTTAAAGAACATGAGGACACCTGCAGTGCATGCAAGAGACTCTGTGAACCACTGATGGTTACGTGGTGATTTGCAAAGGCGTGTGAGAGAAGTATAGAAGATTTCTATGGTTGCAGTCCTCCTCCGGACCACGCATCTACATTGATCCATAATAGGATTTGCATATGCGATCTGTGTTTTCACATTACGATCTTAGACATACCATCATCCACAGCATATAAGTATGAACAAGCTTTTCAGTAGAACGTGTGAGGGAGGTCGTATGAACTCACAACCCTCCCCTGGATCACACTACTGCTCATTAGCCATCAACCCGTGTATATGCAATCATGCTATTGCTCATTAGCCATCAACGAATGTGTGTGTGATCTATACTGTTCACACTAAAGACCAACGACTTCCTGGAAACGGACTTTATTATCATACCATAGTGTGCGAAGGAGGTGGTTAAACATCTGCACATTCTTTCCTCTCATTTAGTGGGCCCTCCTCTATACCAAACTACAAAACTCTCATGCATCCATGGTGACTTTCAAAGTTCATGAACTTATATATCACTATATGGACACGAGGCTCTATACTCTGCATGTGTTGTATTTGATCTATCAACATAGGATCCTCAAAAGGACACATTTTTTCTGCTACCTATATGTATAGGGGTTTATCCTTGCAACATCAAATACTTTGTGTTTAACCTATAAACAATATGCACTTGGTCATCCATTTGTAGTACATTGGAGGTTTTTTTTAAGAAATGGTTTAAAAAAATAAAAATAAATAAATAAATAATTGTGTACAATAAAGTGGATTTTTACAGTGCTTTGGCTATCAGGATTGCTGTATATTTACATACCCTTTCCAAGTCTGGTTGAGTCCATAACTAGTATTTTTATATTCTTAGGCAATTCATCAAATGGAAATGCACCTGCACTGATTTCACTGTATACTGTAGAACCCTGGTGCGCAATCTGCGGCCTGAGGGCCACATGTGGCCCTTTAGTATGTGATGTGCAGCATTTGGACCTTGACAGTCTGTAGTGTGAATATTAATTAGGGTAAAAGCATTGATCTCTACTATGGAAAAGAAGAAAGGTACCAGCGCTCTCTGCAGGGACAACTTAATCCATACACCAGGTCCACTCACAGGTGCCGAGGCTCGATGTGTCCCAACACACTCCAATGCAACAGTAATAAGGAGAGTCGGCAAAACTGTAATCCTTGAAGTGACGTTTATTGGTACATCAGAGTGACAATAAAACAATAAAGCTTTATTGTTTTATTGTCACTCTGATGTACCAATAAAGGATGACTTCAAGAATTACAGTTTTGCCGGCTCTCCATATTACTATTGATCTCTACTAGTCGCATGTAATAACATGTTCCCGGTTTTGTATAGTCTTCTGCAGCATATCCCCAGCCAACAATGTATCCTGTCCACACTCTCGGACTCTCAAGCATTCGATATATTGAACATTACGTGCAGGCCCTTAGGTGATGTCAGAGGCCGCATGTGAGGCCTGCTTTAGTTCATAAGCCTACAAAAAACAAAAATGATGTCACCACAGGGTGGTTCTATGGACATGAATGAGTAAACTGTGCCACGTCCAAGTATTAAACCAAGAACACATTTGTATGGAAAGGATGGACTTTATAGGCACTATAACTATAGATGTTAAACATTTTATTCTTTATTTCACATAAATGTTTAAACAAAGTTTAACTATATGAGTCTTGTACAAGAGACAATAGTAACCGGTAAAATACCCAACCCCTAGTACCTGACCATCTAGATTGGTGGTCACACAATATTATGCCTTAGGCACGCAAAAGTTGGAGAAAGTCACAGCCTGGGATGGTTAGATCCAGTTCTAAATCCAGCTCAACATGTTTCGCGCCTAACGCGCTTCTTCAGGAGCTTTACTAAAATCACCTATATTTATAAATGTAAAAAAGAAAAACCAGTAAATACAGACAGGTGTAACATGCAGGAGGCCATTAGGCCATCAAATATGTACATATTAGTCATAAGGTGTATAAATGAGTCAAGCAGGTGGAGACCAGAGGGGGCTGTAGTTGCATAAAAAGGGCCCAATGATCAGATGCGGGGACACATATCTATAACAATCTTGTACATGACTCATATTTTAACTTTGTTTTTTAAGGTTTGTGTGAAATAAAGGATAAGATTTTTTTTTTAATAATCTATAGATGTAGTGCCTATAAAGTCTATTCTTTCCATATAAATTCATTCTTAGTTTAGCTCATAAGTTGACACCCACAGTCATAGAGCCTAATGTACAGCAGTGCACCACAACACTATACATTGTGGTGCACGGAGCTAAATGCGCATTTTTAATTAATTGTGGCGTGTTAATGCATGTGAATTAACGGACTGCAACAGACCGCTTAAGTGTAAATGGGCCCTTAGGGCTTACAAACACTTTAAACCCTTGAACACATCCGGACAACTAAAATAACGCACATTGTTGAGTTTTGTTCCAACTTAGACTCCAGGAGAGCTGCAGCTGCTGAGACGACACAGAAGTTCATGAAACTGTAGACTTTTCTTTCTTTTGCCATTGTGTCTCATTTACAGACCACATTATCCATTCCAACAGCTCTGTTCACCTTGGGGACAATCCCGCCGCTACTGCGCACATCGGGCGCGTCAAACAAATCTCCTAATCGCTCCCAGTGACAGGACAAATTGCCGGTTTAAAATGGAGGAAACGTTAGGCGAAGCCTGACCGTTGCCAGCCTCTCCCTTCTCTTGTTAGAGGACAGAATGGTTTACTGTCATAATAAAATTTATGCAGTAAATTCCATTTAGAAAAGCACCCCTGGGATGAGAAATACATGTTCTTCTGAGCAGAATGTTCCTGCAAGGAGCCGAGTCTTGAAAGCGGGTCTGAGAGGAGATGTGCTCATAATGAGAAGGAGGAGAGGAGGAGATTGCTGTACTCAAGGAGATATTTGGACAGCATTAGCTGAGAAGAGAAGGGACATAAAACAGGAAAGTAACTACAGCCAGCGATGTATTTTTAGGCTGTGCGTTGTTAAATCAGGCACCCCGCTGTGCAGGCGCTGAGAATATTCCTTTGTTGGCATGAAAAACAAAATGTGTTTTGTTGGAGTTGCTTAAGCAGGATCACCTTATACAGCATAACGTTAGAAGAAACAGCTGAGTATGAAAAAATTTGGGTACCCCACACTTATTGCATTGGCTAGCCCTAGACATCTTGCATTGGCTAGCCCTAGACATCTTGCATTGGCTAGCCCTAGACATCTTGCATTGGCTAGCCCTAGACATCTTGCATTGGCTAGTACTATATCACGTTTATTGGCTAGCCCTAGACTTCTTTTAAGGACCGTACACACAGGACAAATATTGGGCAGCATCAGCCGGTTAAATAGAAATTGGCCGACATTCACCCTATGTGTAGGGCAGCTGGTCCGATAGAAGCCGGCCGTTTGGCCAGCTTATGTTGAAGGGGCATGACTGAAAAAGGTCTGCTGATCAGTGTGTTCTGGTGGGGCATCCCCTTGTAAGAACACATTAGATCAGCGGGGGAGATCGCTCTACTAACATTGCATGTTGGTACAGCGGCTCCTCCTGAGTGCTTCAGTTTTTTTTTTTTCGTTCCGCCCGCTGGGTTGAATGAAACATAACCAATAGAGTGTACCGGGCTTTAATGGCTAGCCTGAGATCACTGTTAATGGCTAGCCTGAGATCACTGTTAATGGCTGGCCCTAGATCTCGGTTAATGGCTGGCCCTAGATCTCGGTTAATGGCTGGCCCTAGATCTCGGTTAATGGCTGGCCCTAAATCTCGGTTAATGGCTGGCCCTAGATCTCGGTTAATGGCTGGCCCTAGATCTCGGTTAATGGCTGGCCCTAGATCTCGGTTAATGGCTGGCCCTAGATCTCGGCCGGCCCTAGACCTCTGTTAATGGCCGGCCCTAGACCTCTGTTAATGGCCGGCCCTAGACCTCTGTTAATGGCCGGCCCTAGACCTCTGTTAATGGCCGGCCCTAGACCTCTGTTAATGGCCGGCCCTAGACCTCTGTTAATGGCCGGCCCTAGACCTCTGTTAATGGCCGGCCCTAGACCTCTGTTAATGGCCGGCCCTAGACCTCTGTTAATGGCCGGCCCTAGACCTCTGTTAATGGCCGGCCCTAGACCTCTGTTAATGGCCGGCCCTAGACCTCTGTTAATGGCCGGCCCTAGACCTCTGTTAATGGCCGGCCCTAGACCTCTGTTAATGGCCGGCCCTAGACCTCTGTTAATGGCCGGCCCTAGACCTCTGTTAATGGCCGGCCCTAGACCTCTGTTAATGGCCGGCCCTAGACCTCTGTTAATGGCCGGCCCTAGACCTCTGTTAATGGCCGGCCCTAGATCTCTGTTAATGGCCGGCCCTAGATCTCTGTTAATGGCCGGCCCTAGATCTCTGTTAATGGCCGGCCCTAGATCTCTGTTAATGGCCGGCCCTAGATCACTGTTAATGGCCGGCCCTAGATCACTGTTAATGGCCGGCCCTAGATCACTGTTAATGGCCGGCCCTAGATCACTGTTAATGGCTGGCCCTAGATCACTGTTGATGGCTGGCCCTAGATCACTGTTGATGGCTGGCCCTAGATCACTTTTGATGGCTGGCCCTAGATCACTTTTGATGGCTGGCCCTAGATCACTTTTGATGGCTGGCCCTAGATATCTTTCATTGGCTAGCCATAGCCTTTTTTTTGCCGCTAACCCTATACCACTTTTAAAAAAACACTAAGCATGTGTAGCAGAATTTAGACTTATTTTATTGGGCAACGCTAGACTTTATTTGCTAGGAAGCCCTAGACTTAATTTCTTGGGTACCACTAGACTTATTCAATTGGCTACCATTGACGTATTTTATTGGCCGAGACAATACTTGTGGGAGGTGGGTCTGCACGCCAGGGACTTGGAGGGCACTCCCTCATGTTTGCATATATCCCCTCCCCAAATCATAGCTGAAGTGGGTCAAGCTAACGATACAAGGAACCTTTTTAAACACAGACATCTCCCAGCTCAGTTTCATGCTGCCATGCAGACCGAGTGAACCTCCACTAGACTACAGGTAATTCTTAGAATTTTTTGCTACAACACTGAAGAGCTCATACAAGCTGGATATTATCCATACTTTATGGATTTTTATCCTTTGTACCTGTGTATATATTCATATGCATCAATTAGCTATATATCTCTTATATTAACTTTATCATTTTTGGTGGTTCTTTCTCTCCTTTTCTGTGTGCCAGCTTGGACTATACATCAGACCATAAGCCTGGTGTGAGCATTCTTGGAGTATTCTTTTTTGAGATCTGGTGTGACTTGTCTGGTCTTTTGCATACAATCCTCCTATCCTTTCTCCCTGCCACTGCTATATCAGCTATCCACAAGGTTTGTGCACTGAGTGACTAGTACTAATTTTTAGCCCCTATAGAAGAGGTTCATAATTACAAACTTGAAATGCGTCGGGAATTCTCTGTCTACATATCAACAGTCCAGTGGTTGTTTGTATAATGTTTTGATATTGCACCGCAGCTGTACATGCATCCAATTTTGATTTTATCATGCTATTTATTTCATGATTTTACCTTTACAAATACAATATGAATATATTTTCAACACTGGGTAATTACTAAGGAGTTTCTGCCTTTCAAAGTCCCATAGCGGAATCTTTTTTGTATTTCATTATTTAGGGATGTGGGCAGCAAATCCTACTCTATAAATCTCTGGCACAACCTTTTCTTTCAGTAGGGTTGAGGTCAGGTAGTGACGTTGGATGAGAAGACCTGGCTAACAATTGGCATTCAATTCATCCCAAAGGTGTCCAGTATGGTTGAGGTCAGGGCTCTGTGCAGGACACTCCAGTTCCTCCACACTAAACTGAAATGGAACGCCCCATTCAAATCCATGGTCATTAATATGGAGTGGTCCCCTTTCCAGCTGTAGCAGCCTTCACTCTACTGGGAAGGATTTCTGTTGATATCTGTGGGAATTTGTGCCCATTTGTGAGGTTAGGTGCTGATGTTGGATGAGAAAACCTGGCTCACAAATGGTGTTCAAAATTATCCCAAAGGTGTTCAAGTAGGGTGGGAGTCAGGTACTGACATTAGTAAAGAAGACCTGGCTCACAATCATTGTTTCAATTCATCCAAAGGGTTTTCAAGTAGGGTTGAGGTCAGGTACTCATGTTCGATGAGAAGACCTGGCCCACAAATGTCATTCCAATTCATCCCAAGTGTGTTCAGTAGGGTTGAGGACAGGTACTGATGTTGGATGAGAAGACATGGATCACAACCATCCTTCCAATTCACCCCAAAGGTGTTCAAGTAGGATTAAAGTCAGGTACTGATGTTGTTAATGAGAAGACCTGAGTCATCGTTGGCATTCCAATTCATCCCAAAGGTGTTCAGCAGGATTGAGGTCTGGTACGGACATTGGATGAGAAGACGTGGCTCACAAATGGCATTTTAATTCACCTAAAGGTTTTCAGTAGGGTTGAGGTCAGGTAATGATGTTGGATAAGAAGATCTGGCTAACAATTGGTGTTCAATTCATCCAAAAGGTGTTCAGTAGGGTTGAGGTCAGGGCTCTGTGCAGGACAATCCAGTTCCACCACACCAAACTGGAATGGGACACTCCATTCCAAATTCACGGTTATTAATATGGAGTGGTCCCCTTTCCAGCTGTAACAGTTCACTCTACTGGGCAGGATTTCTGTGGCAACATGTGCCCATTTGTGAGTTCAGGTGCTGATGTTGGATCAGAAGACCTGGCTCACAAATGGCATTTTGATTTATCCCAAAAAGTGTTCAAGTAGGGTAAAGGTCAGGTAGTGACGTTGGATGAGAAGATCTGGGTTACCAAGGGGCATTTCAATTCATTCCAAAGGAGTTCAACAGGGTTGAGGTCAGGCCTCTGTGTAGGCCACTCTAGTTTCTCCACCCCAAAATGCAGCTGGACACCCCATTCCAAATCCATTGTCATTAATATAAAGTTGTCCCCTTTTTAGCTGTAACAGTCTCCACTCTACTGGGCATTTTTATGGGTGTCTGTGGGAATTTGTGCCCATTTCTGAGGTCAGGTACTAATGTTGGATGAGAAGACCTGGCTTACAAATGCCATTCCAATTCATCCCAAAGGTGTTCAAGTAGATTTGAGGACAGGTACTGACGTTGGATGTGAAGACCTGGATCACAATCATCTTTCTGATTCATCCCAAAGGTGTTCAAGTAGGGTTGAGGTCAGGTACTGATGTTGGATGAGAAGACCTGGCCTACAAATGCCATTTCAATTCATCTCAAAGGTGCCAATTAGGGTTGAGGTCAAGTTCTGATGTTGGATGAGAAGACCTGGCTCACAACTAGCATTCCATTTCATCCCAAAGGTGTTCAGTAGGGTTGACGTCAGGTAGTGACATTGTATAAAATCTGACTCACAATGGGCATTCCAATTCATTCAAAAGGGATCGGGTACTGATGTTGGATGAGAAGACCTGGCCCACAACTGGCATTTCAATTCATTCCAAAGGTGTTCACTGGGGTTGAGGTCAAGGCTCGTTACAGGTCACTCCAGGTCCTCCTCAGCAAACTGTACAAAGGCAAATCCATAAAGACATGCTTTGGCCAGAGGGGGACAGTCAATCTGGATCAAAAAAAGGTCTTCCTCAAACTAGAACTGCAAGATTGGAAGAGCACAACTGTTTCCAATGTCTTTGTATGATGTAGTATTCACTGAAAACACCTGAACTTAATTTGAAAGGGGGAATCTACATCTTTTTGCCCATCCAGTAGGCGTGATAATAGGTGTCCACAAACCATTAATCGCACAGTATATATTATGCTATAAATGATGCTTTCATATTTAAACAATCTAAGTAAGTTTGAATAAAGATGGCCATAAACGTCATTTGTACAACGTGGTTTTCAAAGTGGACTGCAGCACTAATCTGCTGACTCTAAATATCATAAGAAATAAAACATCAAACAAAGCTGGGTGAAATGTTTTATATTATTCGCAGCTGCAAATATTTCTGCCCAAATCTTCCTAACAGACCTTTCGTCCTGATCCAATCGAACATTCTACAGCTGGAGGCTCATTCATTGCCCCATCTAGTGGCCAAGGGTAGGAAGAATGGAGAGAAGTCTGGAGATGGTACAATGGTCTGAGCTCCAGACAGCCTGCAGCAGACTTTATTTGAATGATTGACTACCTGTCTTCAGCACCGGAGTGATAAATGGTTTCATAGTGAGACAAATTCCGCCTTTCCTGTAACAGTATCGATGAAGGAACTTCAAGTAGAGAGTCGGGAAAGACAAAATGCTCCCTTTTATTGTGAAGTGCTTGACTTTTTTTTTTGCTTTCGGAGCCAATCTGCTGATTGATTTTTGGAACAAACTGAATCTGCACAATTATTAAAGGGTCAGTCCACCTGACTCTAACAATATGGTATTGGATGGATGGCAGCAAGCTGAAAAAATCCTGTGTGTGTGCTCTGCAGGGGTTACTGTTACACACGAGTTCGGGGCTGCTCACCTTCTGTTGTCATTAGGAGTCTCATTCTTCCATATTCATTAAAACTGAACTCCAGGCAAACCACTGAATACACAGATGAAATGCATAAAAGGGAGCAATTTTTTAAACAGTTACATTTTTCATGCCAAAAGTATTTGTATTGATGTCCGTCCAGTCCTGATATTTGAGCAGCTCTGCCACATAGCACAGTCCTGTCTGTACTGGCAGGGCAGGAAACCTGATTTTTTTTCTGTTGCAGTTAAAGGACACTTACGGGTCTTGTCTCTTCCTGAGCATGTGATTGGACAATAAAAGGAGAAGCAGCACACTGATGGGTTCATCCTTCTGTCACTCTGCTCTCTCCTCTAATTTGCCTTGCTACAAAACTTATAGGCTCCTTATGTTGCTTTTCCCGCTACCAGTCTAAGCTTTGCTATGCAGGGATTGCAAAAAGCTGATACCAGGTCAAAATCAGGTAAACTGCTAGCATAAAAGACAGTACAATTATGTAATAATGAATGCAGAGCCACATTCCTCTGCAGATGTTTACTGGTTCACTGGCTGAAAGGTTGATCCATTGCCTCGCTGGCCAACAGGTTGATCCATTGCCTCGCTGGCCAACAGGTTGGTCCATTGCCTCGCTGGCCGACAGGTTGGTCCCATTGCCTAACTGGCCGACAGGTTGGTCCCATTGCCTCACTGGCCGACAGGTTGGTCCCATTGCCTCACTGGCTGACAGGTTGGTCCCATTGCCTCACTGGCCGACAGGTTGGTCCCATTGCCTCACTGGCCGACAGGTTGGTCCCATTGCCTCACTGGCCGACAGGTTGGTCCCATTGCCTCACTGGCCGACAGGTTGGTCCCATTGCCTCACTGGCCGACAGGTTGGTCCCATTGCCTCACTGGCCGACAGGTTGGTCCCATTGCCTCACTGGCCGACAGGTTGGTCCCATTGCCTCACTGGCCGACAGGTTGGTCCCATTGCCTCACTGGCCGACAGGTTGGTCCCATTGCCTCACTGGCCGACAGGTTGGTCCATTGCCTCACGTTGGTCCATTGCCTCACTGGCCGCCAGGTTGGTCCATTGCCTCACTGGCTGCCAGGTTGGTCCATTGCCTTCAATACTTTAAGTTTCCAGTCTCGGACAAGCAAATCAGGAAAGTCGGTCAAAACTTCTCATTAAAGCAATAAAATACAATAAAGTGCCAAGGGCTCAATCGAGAGTACAATGAGGTCAATAGTCGGTCTACACATTTCACAGGAATACCTGCTTCATTAGGACGCTTCAAGCCTCAAAAATGTCTGAAGTGGAATATCCAGCGAAATTCGTAGACCAACTGTTGATCTCATTGTACCCTTGAGTCCTTTGTACTGCACGGTATTTTACTCCTTTGCAGGCCCTTTTGGGCCATTTTTAATAAGAGATTTTGTAATAAAATGTAAATTTTAATGGATTTGGTTTACTGATCTTGATTTTCACTATCGGAGGCATAATCAAAGTGCCTACCATTTTTAATTTTGGTACACAATTTATGATTTTGGGATGAAGCCTTCTATAGTGTATGACCTTAGCACTTCAACTATATCCCTTTGGGCATTTGTATACTTTTAAAAGCCTCACGTAACTGAGAGTCACAGACTTTGCCATTTTCCCTGCTGCACACCCCTGATACACCCCTGGAAAGAGATCCATTTCTCCAAGCGCTTACCCTGTTATTAGCCAGGCTTTGATGACCTCCTAGGTCCTGTCGGCTGCCTGATAGCTGGAAAGAGAAAAAAAAAAACCACTTAGCCAAATTGTAAATACATTAACCTGTTAATTTAAAGGCAAGGCTGGATTTTCATCACCGGAACCCGTAGACACACAACCTTTGACACACAACCACCTCTTACAATGAACATTTTATTTTCTTTGTTGGTCCTATTGGGGCTTAGGCTAGTATGACAAAATGCAATAATATGAAATAATGTAAAACAGAGCGTATGTTAGGTAGTGACTGCATTCTCCCCTGAAAAAAAAAAATCTGTGGGCAAAACAGGGAAAGTCGCCACTTTGTATCTACCTATAGACACAAACCTACAATGCCTAATGGTAAATCTGGCCATGTCTAACCACTTATCTCCTGAAGCAATTTTTTAATTTTTACACACATTAAAATCTGCATTTTTTGCTAGCAATTACTTAAATAAACCCCAACATTTTCTGAAAGCAGAGACCCGGGAGAATAAAATGGTGGTAGTTGCAAACTGTTGCACAATATTTGCACAAAATATATAATAATATATAATGTATATTTTCAGAAGCAAATACAGTAAAATACATTTTAATGCAAACAAAATTACACCTAATTTTTTGGTAAAATGTAAAAGATGGGGTTTGCGTCGAGTAAACATGTCAAGCCTAAAATTGCAAAAAATTATGGTATCTGAAATTGTTCAGAAGTGATACTATAAAAGCCTTTACAGGATTCAGTTTAGAATAAACCATTTTTCCAGCTGGACTGCAGACATTGTAGGAGGCCAGAACTATCAGAAATGGTAAGTAAGGACCTGCTGGAAGGGGGGACCCAGATCTTTGTATTGAGGAGGCTAGGGAGGCATAGAGGGAATTCTTTTTTCAAGTCTTCGGGGCATTAATGAGCAGGCGCAGGCTGCCTGACACTAGATTTTCAGCAGTTGGACTGCAGACATTGTAGGAGACCAGAGCCATCAGAAATGGTAAGTATGGACCTGCTGGAAGGGGAGACCTGGATCTTTGTACTGAAGATGGTAGAAAGGCCTTAAAAGCCTTTACAGGTTATCAATTTAGATTAAACCATTTTACCAGCTGGACTGCAGACATTGTAGGAGACCAGAGCCATCAGAAATGGTAAGTATGGACCTGCTGGAAGGGGAGACCTGGATCTTTGTACTGAAGATGGTAGAAAGGCCTTAAAAGCCTTTACAGGTTATCAATTTAGATTAAACCATTTTACCAGCTGGACTGCAGACATTGTAGGAGACCAGAGCCATCAGAAATGGTAAGCATGGACCTGCTGGAAGGGGAGACCTGGATCTTTGTACTGAAGATGGTAGAAAGGCCTTAAAAGCCTTTACAGGTTATCAATTTAGATTAAACCATTTTACCAGCTGAACTGCAGATGTTGTAGGAGGCCAGAGCCATCAGAAATGGTAAGTAATGACCTGCTGGAAGGGGAGACCCAGATCTTTGTATTGAAGAGGCTAGGAAGGCATAGATGGAATTCCTTTTTTCAAGTCTATGGCTGTTAATAAACAAGAACAGACTGCCTGACACTAGATTTTTACCAGTTGGACTGCAGACATTGTAGGAGACCAGAGCCATCAGAAATGGTAAGCATGGACCTGCTGGAATGGGAGCCCTGGATCTTTGTATTGAAGATGGTAGAAAGGCCTTAAAAGCCTTTACAGGTTATCAATTTAGATTAAACCATTTTACCAGCTGGACTGCAGACATTGTAGGAGGCCAGAGCCATCAGAAATGGTAAGCATGGACCTGCTGGAAGGGGAGACCTGGATCTTTGTATTGAAGATGGTAGAAAGGCATTGAGGGAATTTTTCTTCAAACCTTTTCATGTACTTTAAGAGAAATGCACATATGCTTTCGAACCTATTTTCTCCTATGCAGAAGCTCAGCCTCCATCTGATAACATCCCCTCCCCCGTACTCCCCCATTTCTTCCCTTTTAGATGACTGCTTAGAGACTGGTTTTGCCAGAGCAAAACCATATGTCATCCTTTAACTTCACAGAAGCAAAGCAGAGAGCAGCTTTCAAGAGAATAACATTCAAAATGAAGTGTCTTTACTACATTTATTTTACTGGGACTGTAATTTGATGCTTTCCGCGATCTCTCTACTTCATGTAGATTTGATATAATAAGATAATGAATGCATTAAAATTATTATTATTCCATCCATGGCACTGAAAATGTTTTATGTCAGTGATGGATATACTGTGAGGTCAAGGCCTATATGAGACCTGGCTGTACAGAGAGAGAGCAGCACACACAATAATAGGATCAGACGGTTTAGGACAAAGTAGTTATAGCTTAGCTATTAACATTAGAATTTTTATTTTAGGTAAAAAGAAGTTTTTATTTTTGGATTGAACAGTTTGTGCAGCATTCATTTGCATAATCAAAAGCAGGCCTAGTATGGACAATGCTTTGAAAGGGAAAAGGCGTTTTTTATTCTATTTGTGTGATCAAAAGCTTTTGGCGTTTGCAGTAAAAAAAATTTAAAAAAAAAAATAAAAAAGTTAAAAGAACTTACTCTGTGAACATTAGGTGAACTTAGACTCCTTCGATGTAGCTTTCCTTTCCCTGATAATTGCTCCTTCACTGCCACCTCCTGGAAGGGTAAAAAGTAATTTGCGATTAAAAGTTTAAAATAAACTCTGTTTTAAAGGCAATTTGAACAAATGGACAATTTTTAACTTAAACTTGCCATAGTACTAGCCTGAAATGCATCTATCTGCAAGCTTTTATGGGAATTTTCAAAAAACGGTGCCTGGCCTGGCCCAAGAGTTTTTATAGCTTGCCAAAAGCTGCTAAATATCTCTTCCCTCTTTTCTTCCACAGCCCTACCCATCTCTCCCATATGTGCCACCTCTCCTCCATTTGTCCTTCTCTCTTCCCGTAACCTCAAAGTCATCCTCTACTCCTTACCCAATTTCCCCACCATGCCCCCCTTCCTTGATCTATGTTACCTATACCCAGTTTAGATAAGGATCTTACTGCTCTTCTTTTTCCACTCTACACTTATTACCCAGAATGCTTTGGTGACATGGGACCTACTCTTTGGTATTTATGATAGGTGATTATATCTTTTTGTATTCTGTTCATCTTCCATTGTCTCCGAACATGATAAAGATTTTTTTTTTTTTAAAAAGGTAAATATTTTTTAAAACTACAGCCACCACTCCTATTACAGAGGAGCTACAGCCCCCCCGAAAAAATAAAAGTCAACAGTGATCCAGCGATGTCGTCACCTGAGCCGATTCTTCAATTGGCTTCAGGTGCCAGTGTTCTCTCAAAATAGCCAACTTGTCAGAAACGCCAACTACTTAACTTCCAATTATTATTATTTTAGGTACTTTTATAGCGCCGTCAATTTACGCAGCACTTTATATATATATTGTACATTCACATCGGTCCCTACCCTCAAGGAGCTTACAATCTAAGGTCCCTAACTCACATTCATATACTAGGTCCAATTTAAACAGTAGCTAATTAACCTACCAGCATGTCTTTGGAGTGTGGGAGGAAACCGGAGCACACTGAGGAAACCCACGCAGGCAGAGGGAGAACATGCAAACTCCAGGCAGGTAGTGTCGTGGTTGGGATTCGAACCAGCGACCCTTTTTTACTGCTAGGTAAGAGTGCTACCCACCAGAGGTGGGGGACTCGAGTCACATGACTTGACTCGAATCGGACTCGAGTCACCTGTTTGAGGACTTGCGACTTGCTTGACAAAATTAAATAAATGACTCGACTTGACTTTGACTTGCCACTAATGACTTGCGACTTGACTTTGACTTGGGCTATTTGACTTGCAATGACTTGCAATGACTTGGCACCACCAGTGCTGTGTCTTGGCCTAGGCAAAAGCCGCCCCCCACAAAAGAAAGCTCCCCCGAGTCCCGGCTTCTGCCCGCACATATACAGTTTGCTAACATTGTGGGCGGGGATCGGATCGGTGTCCGCGAGCGGCGCTTGCAGGGTTCGTGGCCGCAGCAGACTTTTTTTTTATTTGATGATGACTGCACTGCAGTCTCTCCACCTAGGCTGTAGGTCTCTGTATTCCGTCCGGCCAGGCCGCGGCGCCGCCCCCTTCCTGCTGCGGAGTGATCTCTGAGGGAGGGGCTGGGCTTCTGTGCAAGTGTGCAGAGCCAGCAGCGTGAGTCGCGGGCCTCACGTGGGGGAGGAAGAAGGAACTGGAAGTTGCCCAAGGAGCCAGCCAAGCCTAGCCGACTGACTGAATCTGAGTGGTGTCCAGTCCAGCAGCCATAGAGTAAGTCATGGCAGACTATTATTCTTCTACTGAGGGGGCACTGGAGCAGGGACAGTCACACGACTCAGGGAGGAACAGGTCTGAGAATGGGGGTCAGTGCAGTGGTCGTCGCAGCGCAGAAGAAAAAGCACAGATCCGAGGAGGAGGAAACAGATTTGCAGAAGCTGCAGGTTTGTTTGATGCAGTGCCAAGCAAATGCTTCCCTGAAAACTTCCCTGCAAACTTAGCATTAGCTTGCTTGGCACTGCATCAAACAGACCTGCAGCTTCTGCAAATCTGCACTAGTGATGTAGCAGCTAGCAGGGCCCTGGCCAGGGCCTGTACTGATGATTGCAGGATGCAGATATGATTGCAGATGCAATCAATCATCAATATCATTGCACATGCTAAAACTATGAAACCTAGGTAGGTACAAACCTTCTTTCCTTGTTTTCTCCTCCTCCTCGGCTCTGTGCTTTTTTCTCCTGCACTGCGACAGCCACTGCACTGACCCCCAGTCCCAGACCAGTTCCTCCCTAAATCCTTCACTAATTAACTATTACTTGTGCGAAGTACAAAGTGCTCAACGTGAATATTACATAAAAATCATATTGCTGAATAAAGTGCTCCATGCGCATTCGTACTACAAACTCATTAAACAGTCCACGTCCAGTGAAAGTTCATGTACTGCAATGCTCCATGCATGCTGAAATCAATGCAAACTTTAGCACTGGTCACTGTATTGGTGTCACTGGTGCCCAAAAAGTGTCACTGTGAGTCACTAATGTAATATTCTAATCTGGAATGATAAACGTGTCACTGTTTTAAACAAGGTTAGGTTAGGACCGTATATATATATATAATACATTAAAAATAGTTCTGTAAGTACTAGTGTACTAAGCAGCAACACCTTATCTTCTGGCAGTGCCCGGGCTGTCCCGACAGCAAACTCTGGATCCACCCCTGACAGATCAACGCACAAGGCAGCTATAATGGAGGGAGCGATTCCAAAAATAATTAAATTTGGATTTAAGGATTATGTTTTAGATGTTGGTGAAAAGAAGAGAACGGCGATATGCAAGGTCTGCAACTCAAAAATAAGAGACACGTCCACCACAACATCCAACTTCATCCGTCACTACAAAACCCACAAAGAAAAGTAGGTACAGTAACATCACGTGTATGTATGTATATATATATATATATATATATATATATATATGTATGTATGTATGTATATATATATATATATATATATATATATATATATATATATATATATATATATATATATATATATATATGCAAATTAGGCCTACATCCCACTTTAGGTGGGAGCAGAGTGTATTGTTGTTCAAATCAATAAATCACATAGCTAACTTTTTTTTCTATCTCTCTTCTGTTTACTCTATAGATATGAAGAGTACATCCATACCAAAGGGGCTTTTGATGATACCCAGCCTCAAATCTCACAATTCATCGCACAGGGGACTGTGCAGCTATACCACTGCAACCACCAGCAGCAAAAGGCAATTACAAATTCAATCCTGTCAGACCTCATTATAAACTGCAACATGCCTTTTGGAGAAGCCACAGACCTCTCACAGGGAGAAAAACTTGTGACAATAAGTGCTGTTGTACCCTGTATCCTTTCTCTGAATCACCACTTGGAAAATCATAAAGAGAGCGTGCGCTACCTTGGTGGCTTGATCCGTAGCCTGCAAGAATCACTCCAAAGACTATTGGAAGGGATCTTTGTCAATGTGAGGATGGCAGATGAACAGAATGATGTAGCAACCTTACCCTTCTCTGACCCTCTATACCTAAAAGCTGCTCTGCTGGATCCTTCATTTGGCACCATGTGGTTGACCCATGATGTTTTGGCTACCGAAAATGTCAAGGAGGCTGTGTCTGCGATGATAAAAAGTATGTTATGTTTTTGGAAATAACCCGTTTGCAGTAATAACACCTGAGTGCATTGAGTCACTGTTTTATGCTTGTGTTTTTCAGACTTAATTCTCAAAGAGTACTGCAAGCCCACCCCAACAACCACCGATGAAGACGAGCAAATGCCAGTGGCAGAGTCAGAGAGTCAATCTGGGCTGTTCACAGCATACCGCAAAAAACAGAAGAGAGATTCATGTTCCAGTCCCCAAATTCAGCTGAACCAGTATTTAGACATTTGTGATGGACAGAGCTGCCTTCAGTTTTGGGCCATGAACAGGCACATGCTCCCCTCTTTGTTCAGGGTAGCGGTAAGAGTAATGTCAGTCCCTGCATCAAGCGCACCTGTTGAACGTGTGTTCAGCCATGGTGGGGTGATAATGCGACACCATGGCTCACAACTGAGCGAGAAAGTACTTTCCAATTAAATTTTTTGCAAATGCAATGCATGTTAAGTGGCTATTCTGAGAATAGCCACTTAACATGCATTGCATTTGCAAAAAATTGTATTCTGAGAAGTGAGAATACTATTTTTTGCAAATGCAATGCATTTTAAGTGGCTATTCTAATAACTAAGAAAAAAGGAATAGAAGTAGATAGGCGCTGTTTCCAAGCCTGGTGAATTCAAATGTGTTATTCTCTTAGTGGGAGGGCAGTATGGAGTGGGAAAGATTGTAAAGATGTTGCCTATAGTATTCAGTGAATGTTTATCCCGTGGAATTGTGTATAAAGGTCCTCGATGTGCATAAGTCAAGTTGGTTGTCTGACTTAATAAAGTGCAGTGTGTGCTCTAAAAAAGATATAACTTAATCCGTATAAATATAATATATCCATATATAAATGAACCCTATTTTTAAATTAAAAATATTTGTGGAAAATTATGTGATCCATAACGTAATCGATAATGTACATATGTAGTGAACAAACAAATATATATAAACAAGTGCTTTCAGTGCTGCTACAAAGAAAACCCCTGGATTCTGATAGATATTCCAAACCTTTCAGTGCGTGCCTTAATCCGTGTTCTAATAGTGATTGATTGCACTCACCAGATCCTAGCAGCACTGAAAGCACTTGATTATATATATTTGTTTGTTCACTTCATATGTACATTATCGATTTACGTTATGGATCACATAATTTTGCACAAATATTTTTAATTTAAAAATAGGGTTCATTTATATATGGATATATTATATTTATACGGATTAAGTTATATCTTTTTTAGAGCACACACTGCACTTTATTAAGTCAGACAACCAACTTGACTTATGCACATCCAGGACCTTTATAACACATTTGAATTCACCAGGCTTGGAAACAGCGCTATCTAATTCTATTCCTTTTTTCTTATATCTTACTCTACCTAGTGGAAGTAATCGGTAGTGGCAGCTGTTCCAACAACATTCTTTAATTTTTTAATTTTTATTCCATTGCATGCATCCCATTGCGCGGGTGTTTCTCCCTCTTTTTTCTATTCTAATAACTAAGCTCAAAGTTTGAACTTGACACAATGCCAAATTGCCAATATCTGGACACTTGAAGAATGGTGATGGGAATACTATTATTCTCATCACCATTCAAGTGTCCAGATATTGGCATTGTGTCAAGTTCAAACTTTGAGCTTAGTTATTTTCCCCCTCAGCAAGGACTACATTTTTTTCAGGCTTGTTGGCCATTTAATTGCTGAGTGTTCTGCTCCTTGTCTGCTATTTGGGCATTCAAAGTGTTTCTTTAATATGCCAAGAAAAAAGCACTAAGCTGTTTTGTTATTGTTGAAAATAAAACAAAATCTTTCCTGAAAACTGACTTTTAACTCATTTAAAGGATGAAAATGGGGTAGATCAGTATTTTGACTTAATTTGTGACTTGACCAAAATAAATGACTTGACTTGCTTGACTTCTAGCAGGGACTCGACTTGACTTGCTTGCTTTTCGCCACAGTGACTTGGGACTTGCTTATGACTTGAAGGTTAAGACTTGAGACTTGCTTGTGACTTGCACATGTGTGACTTACCCCCATGTCTGCTACCCACTATACCACAGTGCAAACGAATACAAACGAAACGAAACACCGGCAAACTAATAGAGTCTGATGCACAATATTATGAGTGGAGACTGTTACGTTGCTCCAATACTAGCCAACAAAATGGCCGCCGCTGAGGTGACGGCAACTTTGTCCTCATTAGCCGCTGTGCTGTCAAAACAGCTAAATCATCCTGTACCTGACAACTATTCGGTTGCTGGTGTTGTGTCCAAACAGCAAATTTGTCGAAATCTCCAATTACTGATGGTTTAAAGAAACCAGAAGTGACGTGGTTGGAGTTTCTGACCAGTTGGCCAATTTGATAGAACATCGGCATCTCTAGTAAGGGAAACAAAGTGAAGACCTGTGATGTGTCCCAGAAGACTGCAGGGGAAGGAAATGGGGCTGAACTTCAAACAGTGATCTGAGCCGTAAGTGGGAGTGGGTACCCACTCCCCCCCCTCCCAAAAAGTGCCAAATGTAGCAGTAGAAGGGGGGATATGCAAACAAGCGGAGCTTGCCCTTTTGGGTGGAACTGCACTAAGATCAGCTTTTACTTTTGGTTGGAGTAGAGAAGAGTTAGAACCCCTGTCACATTTTCATTGTTGCCTGTGCCTTCATTGTGGAGGCTGACACTCTGTATTTGTCTCGGTGACCATCGCCACAAGTGGAAAATCCCAAAATTTGGGGTTTTCACAGAAATACAAGTGAAATCTTCAGCCATTGTTCCAGCGACAGCTAAGAGGGGACAACTTCTTATTTTGGAGAGATTTCTTCTCTTAATAAGACATAAATGGCAAAAAAAAAAAAACTGACTTGCTAAAGATATATCTGTGGAGGTTTTTATTTCTCCAGGTCACTGTATATCTAGTCGTTACTCACAATCAGCTTCACTTGCTCTGTAATGTTAAGGACGTTTCGTAGCTTATCCAAGCCACATCTTTAGCTCCAATGAGTGTCATTTTCACCTTAAAAATTCACCCTAAAACACCTTAATCAAATCACCATAGAATGTGTCAAGGCAGATGTTGAAAGTCTAAGAACATGGTGGGAGGTGTGAAAGTTGTGGAACTGCCACGTTCCTGATAGTTAATACATAGATATACTTTAGACCTTTGTGAAGGCTAAAAACACAGAAGGTTCCAGAATGATATTTGGGGGGGGGGGGGGGGGGAAATGTATTGGCCCCCTCTGTACCTGAGGTCTGTTTTGTACTCAAGTTATGGGTGGCAGTAGATGCATGTGGTACATATTCATGAGAAATAGCATCTACCCTTTAAAGCCAAAATCTGGGCCAAAAAGTTTTCCTAAGCAGTGGGGCTGTGCCTTCACTGCACGGGTCAACTGTAGCTTTTTGTCTAGGAGGTAAAAGAAAGCTTATACTTACCGGAACCTCTGCAAATGGCACTCCCCACCATCCAGCGGTGGACTGTTCCCGAGATCCTCATGTCCAGAGCAGTTCTATGGGAGTGATGACGCCAGGAACAGTTCACTGAACAAGACCGCTACAACGGGGGGGGGGGGGGGGGATAGGCGAGACAGAGCCACCTACACAGGAAGGTACAAGAGCCAGGTAGTAGTAGAGTAGAGATGCAAGGTAGCTTTTGGTAGGGGGGTGGTGTTGGAATTGGGTTTGCAGAGTGTTCACTATGCATATAGCGCACCCCTAAAAATTCTGCACTCTGTACACCACGCACCCCTGAACTCTGCACTTAGTACGTAGCGTAGTTTTGAACCCTGCACTCTGTACGTAGCGCACCCCTGAACTCTTCCCCCTATATGTAGTGTAATCCCTAACTCTGCACGTATGTAGCACACCCCAGATACAACTGGTCCTTTAAAAGGCAACCATACTGCTAATGCGTCCCACGATGAAATTGAATTTGACATTCCTAAAATGTCTTTGTATGATGTAGAGTTAACAGTACCCTTAATTGGAAATACCTGAACTAAAAAAATTTAGAGGAAGGACCGCATACTTTGGTCTAGGGCTGCAACTAACGATTATTTTCATAATCGATTAGTTGGCCGATTATTGTTTCGATTAATCGATTAATCGGTTAATAACCTTAAAAAAAAAAAGTGTGGTGTATAATTTAGTTAATATGTAAAGTTTTAAAATAAGGCAATTTATTCTTAAATATTTCTATGCAGTGGTAAATATAAATAACCAACTATATGGTTAGGGAGCAAAATATCTAATCCACTCTGAGAATAACAGAGGAGATATACTGTATATACTATTAGAAGAGATATACTATTAGAGGAGAGATATACTGTATATACTATTAAAGGGTGAATCTGGTAAATATCAGACTCAGAGATCACATTTTTTTATTTAAAAAAAAAAACGAATGTCTTCCTTCAAAAAAAAAACTGTAATTTTAGGAACGTTCGTTCGATTTTCTAATCGTTAGTGGGGTAAAATCGACGTTCATTTTCAACCATAGTGACGGGAAAATTTGGAAATAGAAAATTTCTCGGTGAAAGGAATTTTCAGACAGTGTATGTGGTTTTCGTTCAGAAATTTACATTAGTTTTAAAAACAGAATGTTAAAAACAAGTGAAAATTTCAAACAACATTCTTTCATTCAGTGAATGTACAAAGATTTTTTGTCTGAATATTCTCGTCTGAAAATTGATCCGTGTGGCCAGCATAAGGTTCGGTACACACTTATGCAGTTTGCTTTTGATCTGTTTCTGCAGTGCTTTTTGCTGTGCGTTGTGATTTTTGCGCACGTGATTTTGCTGCGATTTGCGTTTTTGCATTTTTTTTTTTGGACAATTTGTCGTTGAGCAAATTATAAAAAAAACACAAATTGCTGCAAAAACACATTACATGCTCTTCTGCAGCTTCTCCGTTGAAGTATATTAAACCAAAAAAGCACCGTTTTGCGTTAAAGTCCCTGACCCTTTCCAAATACGCAGCGGCTGAAAAAAGCATAGTTGTTAACGTGTCCCATAGGAAACCATGTAAATGAACTGTAGTGCGTTTCTGCAAAAAGCACCAAAAAACAGATAGTTGTGAACCAGGTCTAAGACGTTTAGTAATATAATGGGGTTAAAAAACTAAAATGAGCCCTTTATAGTACAAAAAAAGCAGATAATCACTAATGTAAGGGGTTCATTTTTTTTACTGTAGGACTGTGAAAGTAATATTTACAGTAGCGATTTGCTCTTTTTGTACTATAAAGAGCTCATTTTAGCTTTTTTTTTTAACCCCATTATGTTACTGGCCGATTATTCGATTATGAAAATAGTAATCGATTAATTTCATAATCGATTAGTTGTCGATTAATCGATTAGTTGTTTCAGCCCTACTTTGGTCTATATATAGGTGTGATGGTCAGGAGCTCACAATCTTTTGGCCATACAGTGCATCATGATTAGACATTGGCTTTGTCATAGGGTGGAGTGATGGCCATCTTGAATGCTCACTAGTAATCTTTGAGGAAGCAGGACAGAGAGTTAACCTACAGAAATAACGAAAGTTGTACTAGTCAACTTTAGTTACTTTTTTAATGCTACAGCAAGCTCTCAGACATTTTATTAATTTAACATTTAGGAAATGAAATTCTGCATCAATAAACACCTCCACTAAGGTCCTCTGTATTTGGAGTCCAGTCAGAAGCTCAATGCGAGTCACAGACTGGGTCCCATATCTGTAATTAGTTGAGAAACAGGCCACATGTTAATGGATGCTCAGTTGTCAGGCAGGCCGGAGATGAGACAAGTATCATTGTGATCTCGGCAGGACGCCAGCTCTGACTCAAGCCTGGATGTAAAATGCTGCTTCCTGACGCAGGTTAAAAGGAGGAAATGCCCTTTATGTGGATATAAAAAGTAATGAATACATTTTCACAGCAGGTGAGAGAGAGGCAGGGATCCTGGGCTCCCGATGTAAAGCAATATTCTAAAGCTGTTGAAATTTCAGCCACCTCATAGAATCCAATAAAAAAAAAAAAGTGTTAGTGTGTTTAGAATGCTTTATAATAACATTCAAATCTGAATATGTACAATATGACTGCTTAAAAGTCAACCCAACTGAAAACTGACATTTTCTTTTTGCATGGTCAGTGGCTGTATAAATCTTTTTAAAGACAGATAAAAAAATCCCCATTCCATGGATATGAAGTGAAATGATGGAAGAAAGCAGCTGTCAGAGAAAACCATTCTGTGGCCTTGTGGGAGGGGCAGTTATATGTCACACCCACCAGCTCTACGCTCGATCGCCAGGTTTTCTCTCCTGTTTGAGGCCACTTGCATGCAGCCAGCACCTCAGCCACTCCGTCTCCAGGCGCTGCCCTAAATGGCCTGCCTGCGTGCTTCTCTGTATTTGAGCAACATGTCACATGCTCGCAGCCGGACCCCTTCTATTCTCTAGCAACGTTTCTATTGTGTACCTGTGTCTCCAGTGATCCACACCATTTCCTAGTGTGTATCCCAGCCTACTTCCAGCCTTGTGTTCCCAGTGTCCCCCAGCCCGCTTCCAGCCTTCTGTTCCCAGTGTCCCACAGCCTGCTTCCAGCCTTGTTTTCCCAGTGTCCCCCAGCCGGCTTCCAGCCTTCTGTTCCCAGTGTCCCCCAGCATGCTTCCAGCCTTCTGTTCCCAGTGTCCCCCAGCCTGCTTTCAGCCTTGTGTTGCCAGTGTTTCCCCCAGCCTGCTTCCAGCCTTGTGTTCCCAGTGTCCCCCAGCCTGCTTCCAGCCTTGTGTTCCCAGTGTCCCCCCGCCTGCTTCCAGCCTTGTGTTCCCAGTGTCCCCCCGCCTGCTTCCAGCCTTGTGTTCCCAGTGTCCCCCCGCCTGCTTCCAGCCTTGTGTTCCCAGTGTCCCCCCGCCTGCTTCCAGCCTTGTGTTCCCAGTGTCCCCCCGCCTGCTTCCAGCCTTGTGTTCCCAGTGTCCCCCCGCCTGCTTCCAGCCTTGTGTTCCCAGTGTCCCCCAGCCCTCTTCCAGCCTAGTGTTCCCAGTGTCCCCCAGCCTGCTATCAGCCTTGTGTTCCCAGTGTCCCCCAGCATGCTTCCAGCCTTGTGTTCCCAGTGTCCCCCAGGATGCTTCCAGCCTTGTGTTCCCAGTGTGCCCCAGCCCGCCTCCAGCCTTGTGTTCCCAGTGTCCCTCAGCCTGCTTCCGGTGTCCCTCAGCCTGCTTCCGGTGTCCCCCAGCCTGCTTCCAGCCTTGTGTTCCCAGTGTCCCCCAGCCTGCTTCCAGCCTGGTGTTCCCAGTGTCCCCCAGCCCGCTTCCAGCCTCGTGTTCCCAATGTCCCCCAGCCCGCTTCCAGCCTCGTGTTTCCAGTGTCCCCCAGCCCGCTTCCAGCCTTGTGTTCCCAGTGTCCCCTAGTCTGCTTCCAGCCTTGTGTTCCCAGTGTCCCCTAGTCTGCTTCCAGCCTTGTGTTCCCAGTGTGTCCCAGTCTGCTTCCAGCCTTGTGTTCCCAGTGTGTCCCAGTCTGCTTCCAGCCTTGTGTTCCCAGTGTGTCCCAGTCTGCTTCCAGCCTTGTGTTCCCAATGTCCCACAGCCCGCTTGCAGCCTCATGTTCCCAGTGTCCCCCAGCCTTGTGTTCCCAGTGTGTCCCAGCCTGCTTCCAGCCTTGTGTTCCCAGTGTGTCCCAGCATGCTTCCAGCCTTGTGTTCCCAGTGTCCCCCAGGATGCTTCCAGCCTTGTGTTCCCAGTGTGCCCCAGCCCGCCTCCAGCCTTGTGTTCCCAGTGTCCCTCAGCCTGCTTCCGGTGTCCCTCAGCCTGCTTCCGGTGTCCCCCAGCCTGCTTCCAGCCTTGTGTTCCCAGTGTCCCCCAGCCTGCTTCCAGCCTGGTGTTCCCAGTGTCCCCCAGCCCGCTTCCAGCCTCGTGTTCCCAATGTCCCCCAGCCCGCTTCCAGCCTCGTGTTTCCAGTGTCCCCCAGCCCGCTTCCAGCCTTGTGTTCCCAGTGTCCCCTAGTCTGCTTCCAGCCTTGTGTTCCCAGTGTCCCCTAGTCTGCTTCCAGCCTTGTGTTCCCAGTGTGTCCCAGTCTGCTTCCAGCCTTGTGTTCCCAGTGTGTCCCAGTCTGCTTCCAGCCTTGTGTTCCCAGTGTGTCCCAGTCTGCTTCCAGCCTTGTGTTCCCAATGTCCCACAGCCCGCTTGCAGCCTCATGTTCCCAGTGTCCCCCAGCCTTGTGTTCCCAGTGTTCCCCAGCCTGCTTCCAGCCTTGTGTGCCCAGTGTGTCCCAGCCTGCTTCCAGCCTTGTGTTGCCAGTGTCCCAGCCTGCTTCCAGCCTTGTGTTCCCAGTGTGTCCCAGCCTGCTTCCAGCCTTGTGTTCCCAGTGTGTCCCAGCCTGCTTCCAGCCTTGTGTTCCCAGTGTGTCCCAGCCTGCTTTCAGCCTTGTGTTCCCAGTGTGTCCCAGCCTGCTTCCAGCCTTGTGTTCCCAGTGTGTCCCAGCCTGCTTCCAGCCTTGTGTTCCCAGTGTGTCCCAGCCTGCTTCCAGCCTTGTGTTCCCAGTGTGTCCCAGCCTGCTTCCAGCCTTGTGTTCCCAGTGTGTCCCAGCCTGCTTCCAGCCTTGTGTTCCCAGTGTGTCCCAGCCTTGTGTTCCCAGTTTGTCCTAGTCTGCTTCCAGTCATGTCTTCCAGCCTTTTGTTCCCAGTGTGTTGCAGCCTGCTTCCAGCCATGTGTTTCCAGTGTGTCACAGCCTTGTGTTCCCAGTGTGTCACAGCCTTGTGTTCCCAGTGTGTCACAGCCTTGTGTTCCCAGTGTGTCACAGCCTTGTGTTCCCAGTGTGTCACAGCCTTGTGTTCCCAGTGTGTCACAGCCTTGTGTTCCCAGTGTGTCACAGCCTTGTGTTCCCAGTGTGTTCCAGCCTGCTTCCAGCCTTGTGTTTCCAGTATGTCGCAGCCTTGGGTTCCCAGTGTGTTCCAGCCTATTTCCAGCCTTGTGTTCCCAGTGTGTCGCAGCCTGCTTCCAGCCTTGTGTTTCCAGCAGCCACTCTGCCCTTAATGGAAGCAGATTCCCTGGTTGGATAAATCAAACCATCAAAGCACACCCTGATCAAGGAGAATTTTTCTTGGCTTTATCGATAATCCACTTTTTCCTGCATTATCTGTGTTACAAAACCACATAATGCTGGTGTGTTGACGGTTCTGACAATCATATAGAGGCCATGAAAGTGGATTAATACCACGTGCAATGTCATTGCATCTTGAAGGTCACCTACCAGGTTAAAACTGGCCATACAAAGCTCAGATTTCAGCCAAATACTGTGAATTAGACGAATTTGAACAATGGATGGCCCTGCTCACACCACCCAGCTTGACATCCATATTCTGACAGCCCTGGGAAAATTAGTCAATAGTGGGAGATTTAGCCATCCATGCTGTGGATGATTAGTTTTTTTTTATTATTTAGTAGCCTTGATGAAGTCCTTTTGGCCTGTGAAATGTGTTGGCTGTTTTTACATGGTCAGATTAAGAATTCTCTGAATTGAAAGTTTTTGGGTTCTCTCCTCATCCATAGTATGAGCCAGTGAGCATTTAGGGTACCGGCAATGTGGAGGACCTGTTCTGCATGCACGCATCATTTGCACAAAACATTTTCTTTTTTTAATTGTCCTAACTTGGATTTGACTATTGTAATGATATTGTATAAATATGATTAGAGATTGTATAGTGATATGGGATGAATGCCTTTCTAATGAAGATAGGAAAAGCTGCCTCTTGGTCTTGCATGGATACAGTTGATAGAGTTTCTAACCTCTGCCTACTATATATAAAAAAAGCCTTTATGTATAATTTTTTATTACATTTACATTCAGACCAAGCTGTCCGGCAAAAGTGTCAGTTACAGGGGTTGGTACAAACCAGAGAACACCGACAGGGGTGCTTACAATGGTTTACACCAGTGGTGGTCCAATAACTAGATGTAGGGGGCCTCAACTAAGACCTCTGACATCCCAAAGGGTCCACACACTATATTCAATATATGTTGTGCTACAAAAAATGGTCTCCAAACTGCAGCCCGAGGGCTAGATCTGGCCCTTTGCACGCTTTATTTGACCCTTGAGGCACTATTCCTCATAATTACATGAGGCGTTATTCCTCCCACTGACACCAACAATGGGGCACAATTTCTTACACTAATACCAATGATGGGGCACTACTCTTCCTCCTACTGACCACCAACCCTGAGGCTATGTGTATTCTCACCAATGCTGGGACATTTTTTACCCCCACTGGCCACAATCTGGCCCCCCTAAAGTCTGAAATACAGTAAACTGGTCCTTGGAGCTTGGAGACCCCTGCTACAGAGCATTGTCAGAGACTGAAGACACTGCTGTAGATGGGGGGGACATGCTACAGGTGTAGTGAAGACTGGAGATATGGTGCAGAAGACTTAAGAGACTGGGAATATGTAACATAACTGCCATTACATTATCTTTACAGAATAATGCTTCCATAGTTTTTATGGCCGCAACGTAAGTACCAAAGGGCTGCATAAGGGCATCAGGTAAAAGGAAAAAATTCCTGCTGCCACTGCCTAATGTGTTAGCTGGTTTTGCACTTTCATATGTTTGTCCTTTATTTAAAGTCCATTAAAAACTACAAGTTCATCTAAGGGCTCATGCACATGCGCCAGCTGAGCCTGTTCATCATTATTCCCAGCACATTTCCTCCACCCGGGCAGCCCATACGCTGTATTTGTGTTTTTGATAACACTGATGTATACAAGAGCACAGTGGCGCAAGCCATTCATGTCATCAACAGGCTGAAAACTGCACCCGGGCTGCCCGGGTGAAGGAAATGCCCTGGGAATTATGGTGAACGGGCTCTGCTGGCCCATGTGCAATAGCCCAGAGGGTGAATTTTACTTCAGAATAAACAGCGTTGTCACCTTGTTAAAAGTGTAAAAATAATGTCTCTACTGGCAGAATAAACGGGTATTAAAAATTTGTTACAGGGAAGACTTCGAGAAACTACAAAAAGTTCTACTTTAACATTATCAGTGTATAATACTACAATGTTTTGAGCTTTATTTTATCATATCTCCACGGAAGAACACTGTTTATAAAACGTTAAAGATTAGTTCACAATCCAGTTACACAACCTACAAAAGTAATTTCACATTTTCCTTTGCATTCACATTAAACAGGAAACAAATACATTATCCAGGTTACCTTGCATGCACCTAGATAACACGTTGGTATGATTTTAACACTGTAGAAAGTACAGAAATGTGCAAAAAGAAAAATTAGCTCGTAAAAAAAGCTGTGACATGCAGTCACCCTGGTTGAAATGGGCAAGACAGATTTTCCACTCTTCTAGCCCAGAGCCAGAAGGGAGGAAATCCCATAGGATGATACCCCTCAAATCCTCTAAATGGATATGTGAGGTGGAGATGGTCATCTGAGGTAGTTATGGCAGCAGCAGATCAGATATACAGCCATTGGACCCTCAGTCCTGAAATAATTGAGGAGTGACTTGTGTCCGTTGAGACCCCCGTTTCAATTAATCCATACATATTAAGTTTTGGATGGAATAATACCTTAATACCAAAGCCCTTCCCAAACAATGGACAGCCAATTTAAAGTCGGTTTAAGGTCTACAGGATGCAAATATAGAGAAGAAAGTTGGTTTTTTTTGGGAGTGTTTGCTCGGTAATCTTTAACTCCGATAACTCACTAAATCAATGAGCTTGCATATTTTATATAAAACAGCTAATATATATTTTTTTTCACAGAAAATACTTAAATGTCTCCAGAGACTCTAGGATAGCTTTTCTCAACCAGGGTTCCGTGGAACTCTAGGGTTCCTTCAGAAATTGCGTGAGGTTTCTTGAATAATGAGCAATTTCTACCCCTCAGATAATTAACCACTGACCGCAATGATCTTTTTTTTAGCTATCTGTAAGGAACACAATATTCCGACCGCCAATGTAGGAAACATTCTCCTTACTGACCACCACACTAGGGTATCATGAGCTTTAGATATGGTATTTTTTGGAAGGGTTTCCCAGAGAAGTGAAATTTATTTCAGGGGTTTCTCAATGTTGAGAAAGGCTGCTCTAGGATATTTGCACAGTAAAAAGACTGCTGCCATTTGATGCCTGCACACCTACTAAAATAGATCAACATTAGGATCCACTATTTGAGGTCAACGATGCAGAATTATTATGTCTGTTCAAATAAACTTTACAATTCTACCATGGTTTCATAGTAAAAGATCAATTCTAGCCAAGCTGTCCAGTACAGTTGAACAGAGATCTTTTTTTTTTAGTTTTTCTCCAAGTTGTCCAGTTTTTGGTCACAATAAAACAAGTTTGGCAATTGAGGTTACAATGACGCTGCACCCAATTGCTCAATCATTGGCCAAGAAACAGATCAAATCGTCTGGACCAATAAGCTTTGTATTCATCAAGCTGTCTAGTACAATCGAACAGACATGGTTCTTTCTAGAAGAATCCAGTTTTTCTCTAAGTCATCCAGTGTTTGGTCACAATAAAAGAAGTTCTTCATGTTCAGCTGTTGAGGTTAAAATGATATTGCACTGAATTGCTCAATCATTGGGCAAGAAAAAGTAAGCTTTGTATTAAATCGTCCAATACAACCGAACAGACATGGTTCTTTCTAGAAGAGTCCAGTTTTTCTCCAAGTTATCGAGTGTTTTGTCACAATAAAATAAGTTCTTTGTGTTTGGCTGTAGAGGTTAATTGGATGCTGCACCCAATTTCCCAATGATTGGGCAAGAAACAGGTCAACTCGCTTGGACCAATAAGATTTGTATTTATCAAATTGTCCCGTACAATCCAATAGAGATAGTTCTTTCTAGAAGAGTCTAGTTTTTCTCCAAGTCATCCAGAGTTTGTTCACAATAAAGTAAGTTCTTCATGTTGGGCTGTTGAGGTTAAAATGATGTTGCACTGAATTACTCAATCACTGGCCAGAAACAGGTCAACTCGCCTGGACCAATAAGCTTTGTATTCATCATTGTCTCGTAAGGGGCTACTGCTGCGTGGTGCCAGTCTGAAATTCTCTTGCGGGATCTTTAGATCATCCCAGCTTTGCTGGAACAATCTAGATGGAGCTGACGCTCTTCTGCTCTGTTCCCATCTGATGGAGGGAAAGTCAGATTGCTGTTTTGTGTTACGTCTGGGCTGTGTCTTCTCGCTCATGGCCCCAGACTTGCCTTCATCCAAGCGGCATGGATAGCGATATCCTCTGCCTATAGGGCAGAACGCCTGCAGGAGAGGTGGAGTGAAAAGTGTTAAAGAGATTCTCCAGAATGCCGTTAAAGCTTTTTCCACATATTCACAGAGAGATGCAGGCAACTTACAGCCTTCAGCTCATTAACTTCTAAGGGAAAGTGAAGGGCTGTTTGAAATGCTGAAACTTTATCTGCGACCATGCTGAGATGACCTACTTGTAAAAAGGAGCTACTGCTATAGATTATCACAGAGCTAAATAGGTGTCTAAGTCGGCAAATTCACCAATATCCAGTCTGTCTCAGCATTGGTTGATTTCAGATAAGGCCTCTGATTTCACAAAGCCCTCAGCCCTAACATGAAGTTAATGAGTTGTTAGTCACTTAAATGTGACTTCTGTAGGCGGAAAGAGTTTAACTCTAGTTCCTGGAGAACCACTATAACATCTTCTGGCACCCTACTCTATGGTGGACAAAATACAGATCTGGTCCGAGGAGTCCTACAATAACATAGGACTAAGCCTACTCTATGGCTCCAATAAAAAAAAAAAAAAAGTCCAGTATGCAAGAAACAACTATTCTGGGCACCACTATAGACAGATCTGTGGCAGAATCTCTATAACACATTCCTGGGGTTTTATGCAGACGAGTACCAACACAAATCCTTACAATTGGCATAACAGAAAGAGGTTTGACTGAAGAACTTTCTGGATCATGTCCAACACTTTGAGTCTCTGCAGAAACTTTTTCTTTTTGGTCTTCAACGTTATACATGTGAATAAAATATGCATACCCCAATGGGTGAACCGGAGAAGATGAACAGCAGTGAGCGTCGGAATGATACAGTTTCAATAGTTTGAATTAATGTACCATGTTTTGTGTGCAAATGGCTGTAGAATTAAAATGGAATTCAAATTTATGGCGTTTGCTTTGGAAGACATGAAGACTTCAAATTCAAAACTAGTCTGTGCTGTTCTTAAGGCTAAACTCGAAAAAGCTAAACACACTGATGAAATACATATATGGGAGTTGATTTGTCTACCAAAAGGATATGTATTTTCTGTTTACCTAGTTATATTTATACAGCTCTGTCATGTAGCACAGCCCTGTCTGCCAAGTCACTGCTGGGGAGGAAGAACAACGGGAGCTGAGTCGCTGAGTCACTGATGAAAGAGGGAAGAAGGGGGAGCTGAGCTGCTGAGTCACTGACGAGAAGGGAGAGCTGAGCTACTGAGTCAGAGGAAAGCAGGGAGAGCTGAGCTGCTAAGTCATTGAAGAGAGGGGAAGCTGTGGAGTCACTGCTGGGAGAGGTAAGAAGAAAAGCTGAGCTGAGTCACTGACCAGGTTGGGAAAGAAGGGGGAGCTGAGCTGGTAAAAGGGAAAGCAGGGAGAGCTGAACTATTGGGTCACTGATGAGAGGGGGAGCAGAGAGAGCTGAGCTGCTGAGTCATTGATGAGAGAGGGAAGAAGGGGGAGCTGAGCTGCTGTTTCAATGAGGGGGGGGGGGGGAAGCAGGAGGGTCTGAGCTGCTGAGTCACTGACAAGAGGGGGGGAGCTGCGCTACTGAGTCAGGGGAAAGCAGGGAGAGCGGAGCTGCTATGTCACTGATGGGGGGCTGAGGTGTTGAGTCACTTGCTGGGAGGGGGAAGCAGGGTGAGCTGAGCTGCTGAGTCACTTGCTGGGAGGGGGAATCAGGGCGAGCTGAGATGAGCTTCTGAGTCACTTGCTGGGAGGGGGAAGCAGGGCGAGCTGAGATGAGCTTCTGAGTCACTTGCTGGGAGGGGGAATCAGGGCGAGCTGAGATGAGCTTCTGAGTCACTTGCTGGGAGGGGGAAGCAGGGCGAGCTGAGATGAGCTTCTGAGTCACTTGCTGGGAGGGGGAAGCAGGGCGAGCGGAGATGAGCTTCTGAGTCACTTGCTGGGAGGGGGAATCAGGGCGAGCTGAGATGAGCTTCTGAGTCACTTGCTGGGAGGGGGAAGCAGGGCGAGCTGAGATGAGCTTCTGAGTCACTTGCTGGGAGGGGGAAGCAGGGCGAGCGGAGATGAGCTTCTGAGTCACTTGCTGGGAGGGGGAAGCAGGGCGAGCTGAGATGAGCTTCTGAGTCACTTGCTGGGAGGGGGAAGCAGGGCGAGCTGAGATAAGCTTCTGAGTCACTTGCTGGGAGGGGGAAGCAGGGCGAGCTGAGATGAGCTGCTGAGTCACTTGCTGGGAGGGGGAAGCAGGGTGAGCTGAGATGAGCTGCTGAGTCACTTGCTGGGAGGGGGAAGCAGGGTGAGCTGAGCTTCTGAGTAACTTGCTGGGAGGGGGAAGCAGGGCAAGCTGAGATGAGCTGCTGAGTATTTTGCTGGGAGGGGGAAGCAGGGCAAGCTGAGATGAGCTGCTGAGTCACTTGCTGGGAGGGGGAAGCAGGGTGAGCGTAGCTGCTGAGTAACTTGCTGGGAGGGGGAAGCAGGGCGAGCTGAGATGAGCTGCTAAGTAACTTGCTGGGAGGGGGAAGCAGGGTGAGCGTAGCTGCTGAGTGACTGCTGGGAAAAGGAGCAGGGTGAACCAAGCTGCTGAGTCACTGCTGCAAATGGGGTGCAGAGCAAGATGAGCTGCTTAAACAAAAGCACATCTTTCTGCTGTACAGGTTGAGGAAGAATTACCCCACAATGCATTGAGGGTTGTTTTAGGCTGGGTTCACACTTCATATACATGCGGCTCACAGCAGGGGGCCGGCGCATCCCCGTTCTCCGTCTTAGGGACGAATCAGGCTCAAATTTTTGGCTCAATTCGGACTTGAAACAAAGCCATACACACAGGACCTCTGTGCAATGCGCTCCGCTGCTGCCCCAGAGATGTTTGAACCGGCTCCAGTGAGAGATGGTCACAATCTCCTGTCATGCAAATTGGATGTGGGCAAACCCGCATCCAATTTGCATAAGTGTAAACCCAGCCCTAAAGCCTATTTAACACTTTGATTGTCCACACTAAAGTTCATTCTATAAGTTGCCTACTGACAGCTGATAAAAGGCAGAAATGCATACAGTGGGGAAGGAAGCAACTTTATGCTTAATTCTTTACTTTGTTTAGGTAGGGATAATGACTATAAAAAAGGAAAGGCTTGCTAGCACTAGTTGTGACATTACATGAAGCACATGCAGCCTGAACCATAATGTAGGGAGCACTGGATAGGCAGCATTACAAAAGGCAGCATGTATAACTAGCATACAGCCAGAATTTTTACATACTGGGACTCTCTGTCCACAAAGTATATTGCATTGCTGCAGTGCAGAGCTTTTTATTTTTATTTTTTCATTATAACCTTGCAAAATACATAATTGACAAATAAGCAATGCATAAAGGATAACACGTACCTGACGCAGCCGGTCCAGGGTAAGGATGTTTTCTACAGCCAGAACACTCCGCAGATACTTCTCAATGTATGCTTCAGAATCCGCTGAGCCGGGATCCTCTGCATTTGCTGCCAGGCGTGCCAGGGCCTCCCGGTCTTCAGAGCTTTGAGAGTCCTGAGGATAAGGAATAAAGTGATATCATTGGCTAAATTTAAGGAAATACTCTCAATCACCTCTATTTTTCATCTTCGGGCTCCAATGAGATAGGCCAAACTCCACATGTAATACACAAAAGTATCATTTGTACAATGCAAAACCTATGACTGTCTGAGGTGTATGTTACCGAGAGATGCAAAACAGCCCAACAATTGAAAACTAGGTACACAAAAACTCACCCAAGCTCTACCGCATATTTATAGGATGATAAGCTGAATAACGGTGCTCAGGCCATTGTAATTGAAAACTATGCTTGAAATAAAGAGCATTGCTTGCTGTTTTTATGTAGTATTTGGCCATTTTAAAGCCCATTTCCAGTTTTGCATTTAGCAGTTTTTTTTTTTGGAGATTATGCACACCCAGCTTGGCTTTATATTTATACAGAGATCAGTTTTAATGATTCCTAATTGCCTCACTTACTTGAGGTAATATTTCAGAAAAAGGATCTCCATTATCTACTATGTAGACAGAAACGACAGAGATGTGAGCCTCCCAGCAAGAGCAACAACGCTCACCGGCGCTATGAACTGCAGGAGATATCGACTAAAAAGAATCAATGAAACTTTGTATTCTGTGCATTGTGTTCAGGCAGCAGTCATCAAAAAGCCGGTGTCGGTGAAATGACAGCATAACCTTTACAAAGTAATGTTACTGGAGAAGATGGGGAGGACTGGGGACAGCAGAGACCGCACTCACCACATCAATAAGGTGTGGTGATATGTACGGTATGATATAGTGATCCCAATATATCACCTTGGACACGTAAAAGACACTCAACATAGAGAGTTGCATACAGCCCAGACGAGGCCCAAAATTTTCCACTCAGTGATCCATTAGAGAGAGACATGAGAAAGAGATCAGAGAGAGAGAGAGAGAGAGAGAGAGAGAGAGAGAGAAAGCGAGAGAGAAAGCGAGAGAGAAAGCGAGAGAGAGAGAGAGAGAGAGAGAGATGAGACCTGAGAGAGAGAGATGAGACCAGAGAGAAGAGAGAGACCAGAGAGAAGAGAGAGACCAGAGAGAAGAGAGAGACCAGAGAGAAGAGAGAGACCAGAGAGAAGAGAGAGACCAGAGAGAAGAGAGAGACCAGAGAGAAGAGAGAGACCAGAGAGAAGAGAGAGACCAGAGAGAAGAGAGAGACCAGAGAGAAGAGAGAGACCAGAGAGAAGAGAGAGGCCAGAGAGAAGAGAGAGGCCAGAGAGAAGAGAGAGGCCAGAGAGAAGAGAGAGGCCAGAGAGAAGAGAGAGGCCAGAGAGGGAGGGAAGACTGAGGAGAGAGAGAGAGAGAGAGAGAGAGAGAGAGAGAGAGAGAGAGAGAGAGAGAGAGAGAGAGAGAGAGAGCAAGCGCGACCAGAGAGAGAGGGAGAGGAGGGGGGAGAGAGAGAAGAGAGAGACCAGAGAGAGAGGGAAGAGGGAGGGAAGAGGGAGGGAAGAGAGAGAGAGAGACCAGAGAGAGACGAGATAACGAGAGAGAGACGAGAGGGAGGGAGAGAGACGGGAGAGAAAGGAGAGAGAGAGAGAGCACGAGACCTAGGAGAGAGAGAGCGCAAGAGAAGAGAGAGACCAGAGAGAGAGGGAAGAGAGAGGGAAGAGAGCGAGACCAAGGAGAGAGCGCGAGACCAAGGAGAGAAAGAGAGCGCGAGACCAAGGAGAGAAAGAGAGCGCGAGACCAAGGAGAGAAAGAGAGCGCGAGACCAAGGAGAGAAAGAGAGCGCGAGACCAAGGAGAGAAAGAGAGCGCGAGACCAAGGAGAGAAAGAGAGCGCGAGACCAAGGAGAGAAAGAGAGCGCGAGACCAAGGAGAGAAAGGGAGCGCGAGACCAAGGAAAGGGAGCGCGAGACCAAGGAGAGAAAGAGAGCGCGAGACCAAGGAGAGAAAGAGAGCGCGAGACCAAGGAGAGAGAGAGCGCGAGACCAAGGAGAGAGAGAGCGCGAGACCAAGGAGAGAGAGAGAGCGCGAGACCAAGGAGAGAGAGAGAGCGCGAGACCAAGGAGAGAGAGAGAGCGCGAGACCAAGGAGAGAGAGAGAGCGCGAGACCAAGGAGAGAGAGAGAGCGCGAGACCAAGGAGAGAGAGAGAGCGCGAGACCAAGGAGAGAGAGAGAGCGCGAGACCAAGGAGAGAGAGAGAGCGCGAGACCAAGGAGAGAGAGAGAGCGAGACCAAGGAGAGAGAGAGAGCGAGACCAAGGAGAGAGAGAGCGCGAGACCAAGGAGAGAGAGAGAGTGAGACCAAGGAGAGAGAGAGCGCGAGACCAAGGAGAGAAAGAGAGTGAGACCAAGGAGAGAGCGAGCGCGAGAACAAGGAGAGAGCGAGAGAAAGAGCGAGACCATGACAGTGCGAGAACAAGGAGAGAGCGAGAGAAAGAGCGAGACCAAGGACAGCGCGCGAGAGAGAGAGAGAGAGAGAGAGAGAGAGCGCGACCTCCCCTCCTTCCCATACAAACTCAACTGCTTTGGCAATGCCAAAATGTATTTGGTGATTCCAAGAAAGCTTATTTGAATTTGAACTTGAGTAGGAGAACGTATGGGAGATAGGAGCTGGTAGTCTTGTTACTCCTCTTCGGCCACATTTCACCCCATGTTCTGCCTTTTCTTTGTGTACACAGAGGTGGCCAGACAAAGAAAAATGTAATAATGAAATGTGTTTTGGTGCTGGAAAAGACTTCTGCCACATCTCTGAACTAAAATCAGAAGTGAAAGCACATGCATATAAATATTTAACCACGTCGCAGTACTTAAAGGTTAAGGACATTAATTGGCAAAATTAAACATTTAACCGATGCTTGGTCATGTGACCAATGCCAGGGTTCTGCCACAGAATCTCAGGTGGAAAAGCAAGCTGGATTTTCCTAAACACTGATTGTGAATTTAGGGACGTTAGATTGTAACCTCTTGAGGGCAGGGACTGAATGTACAATATATATGTAAAGCGCTGAGTAAATTGTTGGTGCTATATAAGTACCTGCAATAAATAGATAAATAATAAACAGACCCCAAAATACTTCATATAAGCAGAGATCAGGTAACTAATGCCTAGGCACCAGTCGCCTAGTAGGACAAAAAATAAAAAAGTCAAAACATAATTACTACAGATAGACGCATGCTTTCAGTTTAAGTCGACTTTTAGACCAAATGTGCAAAAACACAAAGAATTAACTTCTTACCTCAGGAATATTGGAAACGATTTCAACAGTAACGCCACAGCTCGTAATGTTGCTCCTGTGAGACATCCTTCTTAGGAAATTCTGAGCGAAACCCTACAATAACAAAGAACAATGAAATATAAATATTAGCACATAAAATTGCAATAACAGATAAAAAGAAAAGTAAAGTATTAAACTTTTTTTTTTCGGACAGATAAGGCTTTGATTTGGTTCCTTTTAATTTATTTGCTTTTTTTTTTCATTGCGAATAAATATAAAAAAAACCTAAAAAAAAATTGCAATTTATTGTAACTTTTCCTAATGCAATGTTTATGTAATCTGCACACCCCTATATTTTTATTGCAAAATATAATCAACAAGGTCTTATTAAAATAATATCACACATAGGTGCGACCTTGATGTAACATAGAAGGATGGTAAAACTCAATGTGAATCCATGCATTTTACATTTGGGAGAGCTTTACCCCCCAAAAAATTGGGGGTAAATTATTAGCGCAACATCAAAGATAGATCAAAGTCAAGTTGAAAAGGCACAAATTAGCGCAAAGGTGATTTTCTTACAGGTTGGCGATTGCTAAACGTTTTAATATTTAAATAACATTACGTTCTCTTATGCAAGTATATTATGTGCAGTAAACACAAATGTCATCTGGATAATCAGTGTTGAGACCTGCGGATTATTATTTTTTTTTGGGGGGGGATACCCGATTTAGATCCATCATCCAGCTGTGCAGCAACAGATCACTTCTAATAATGATCTATTGCTGGCTACAATCAGCCAGTAAACACAAATGTCATCTGGATCATCAGTGTTGAGACCTGGGGATTCATTTTGTAAGGGAATAGGGTGGGGGAAATACCTGATCCAGATCCATCATCCAGCTGTGCAGCAACAGACTACTTCTAATAATGATCTATTGCTGCAATCAGCCAGCAATAAATCACTAAAACAATGATCTATTGCTGCAAGGAGATGCTGGACAGAGTTGCAACAGCTCTGCCCAATCTTTTGTAGAGCGAGCGGCTATACAATGTTTTTTTTTTTTTTGTTTTGCAATTGTTGCGGACAATTACAGTATTAAACAGGTGAACATTTCAATCTTCAGGCTGAAATGCTATCTGCAGGCTTATTTTATTAGTGAAGCCACCTATGTAATGACTAAGTTCATTTGATCAAAAACTGACTGTCAATGTCCGCTGAGATTGAAAGCCACCAGCTGGGTAGCGTCAGATCATCCCTGGGGTTAAATGTCAGCATTCTCTATTTCAGATGAACAGAAGAGCCAGTGTTCTGTCGATTTGTGCCCTACGTCGAAAAGTGCCCGCGCATGCGAAGAACGAAAGGGCACTCCAGCTGATTTCCCGATCAGCTGGAGTGACGTCACCATAGCACATGCGCACATCGTAGGAGGCTTTTCTTGACGGGAGATACCATTTGGCGATTCACAATTGAATGCTATGCAAACAGCAGAGGGACACCGTATATGTCATATTGTACCTCGCTGTTGCGCCGCGAGTTTACAGTGCTCAAGGTCGTGTTTTGTCTATGTTGCAGGACGGGTTTGGTGTGTTGAACGGCGGGTTTTGCCTGTGTCTAAGGGCGGGTTGCAACACAGACAAAACCCGCCCTTCAACACACCCACAACCTACCCTGCAACAGCGAGGCACAATATGACAACTACGGTGTCCCTCCGTTGTTTGCATTGCTTTCAATTGTGTTCATCAAATTGTATCTCCCGTCGAAAAAAGCCTCCTACAATGTGCTTGTGCTATGGTGACGTCACTCCAGCTGATCGGGAAATCAGCTGGAGTGCCCTTTCCGTTCTGCGAATGCGCGGGCACTGTTCGACGGAGGGCACAAATCGATAGAACACTGGCACCTCACTGTATTACAGTAAAGCTTGCTTTATTGAAGATCAAAAGGGAACAGGGGAAAAAACTTCCAGCACAGAAAGCTGACGCGTTTCAGCCCCTACGGGCCTAATTCAAAGTGGTTATGAATAAGGCCTGTAGGGGCAGAAACACGTCAACGCTGGATTTTATTCCCCCAGTATCGTTTGATCTTCAGTAACGCATGTCTTACTGCACTACACTAAGGTGCCACCTCTTCCAATCACGTGAAATAGAAGTGACTTGCAGAGGCTTGGAGTGGGGCACGGGTGTAACGGTTTACTTTGTGGGATCGGGTTTCCAGGGTTGTAGTGCTGTCTTTTGCATAGCTATCTAGAATTGCTTTAGGTAAAGCTTTAGGGCCCATTCACAATAAAGTGGATATAAAAAGTCTACACACCCCAGTTAAAATATCAGGTTTCTGTGATTTAAAAAAATGAGACAAGGATAAATCATTTCAGAACTTTTTCCACCTTTAATGTGACCTATAAACTCTACAACTCAGTTGAACAACCATCTGAAATCTTTTAGGTGGAGGGAAGTAAAAATAAAAAAATAAAATATAGTTGCATAAGTGTGCACACCCTTAAACTAATACTTTGTTGAAACCCCTTTTGATTTGATTACAGCACTCAGTCTTTTTGGGTATGAGTCTATCAGCATGGCACAACTTGACTTGGCAAAATTTGCCCACTCTTCTTTTCAAACATTCCAAATCTGTCAGATTGCGAGGGCATCTCCTGTGCACAGCCCTCTTCAGATCACCCCACAGATTTTCAATGGGATTGGGGTCTGGGCTCTGGCTGGGCCATTGCAAAACTTTATTCTTTTTCTGGGGAAGCCATTCCTTTGTTGAATTGGTTGTATGATTTGGGTTGTCGTCATGCTGAAAGATGAAGTTCTTCTTCATGTTCAGCTTTCTAGCAGAAGCCTGAAGGTTTTTTGCCAATATTGACTGGTATTTGGAACGGTTCCCTCTACCTTGACTAAGGTTCCAGCTAAGGCTCCAGCTGAAGAAAAATAGCCCCAAAGCATGATGCTACCACCACCATGCTTCACGGTGGGTATGGCGTTCTTTTGGCATGTGCAGTTTCATCCAACCTTGGTTTCATCAGACCATAACACATTTTCTCACATGCTTTTGGGAGACTTCAGATGTGTTTTTGCAAAATTTAGCTGGGCTTGGATGTTTTTCTTCATAAGAAAAGGCTTCTGTCTTGCCACTCTACCCCAAAACCCAGACATATGAAGAATACGGGAGATTGCTGTCACATGTACCTCACAGCCAGTACTTTCCAGATATTCCTGCAGCTCCTTTAATGATGCTGTAGGCCTCTTGGCAGCCTCCCTGACCAGTTTTCTTCTCGTCTTCTCATCAATTTTGGGGGGACGTCCAGTTCTTGGTAATGTCACTGTTGTGCCATATTTTCTCCACTTGATGACTGTCTTCACTGTGTTCCATGGTATATCTAAGGGGTCTTCAAACTATGGCCCTCCAGTTGTTCAGCAACTAGAATTCGCATCATGCCTAGTCATGTCTGTGAATGTCAGTTTTACAATGCCTCATTGGATGTGTAGTTCTGCAACAGCAGGAGGGCCGCAGTTTAAAGATCCCTTGTATATCTGATGCCTTGGAAACTCTGACTGATACCTTTTAACAATGAGATCCCTCTGATGCTCTGGAAGCTCTCTGCAGACCATGGCTTTTGCTGTAGGATGTGATTAAGGAAATGACAGGAAAGACCTACCAGAACAGCTGAACTTTATTTGGGGTTAATCAGAGGCACTTTAAATGATGGCAGGTGTGTACTGACTCCTATTTAATATGAGTTTGAATGTGATTGCTTAATTCTGAACACAGCTACATCCCCAGTTATAAGAGGGTGTGCACACGTCTGTAACCACATTATTTTATAGTTTTTTATTTTTACTCCCACTAAAAGATTTCAGTTTGTTTTTCAATTGAGTTGCACAATTTATAGGTCACATTAAAAGGTGGAAAAAGTTCTGAAATGATTTATCTTTGTCTCATTTTTTTACATCACAGAAACCTGATATTTTACCAGGGGTGTGTAGACTTTAGATCCACTGTATGTGCAGTTAGCTGTGCTTTTCCTCACTGGATGAACACAGGTAACTGCAATGTGGCCTGTTAGCTTGTAGTGCTGCTCTAAAAAAGAAGGAGAGTGTATATAGTCCTGCTGGTACTCAGGAATGGGGTTCTGGCTGAAAATATCTCCATCCTGTAGTGTAGACCAGTGGTCATCAACCCTGTCCTCAGGACCCACTAACAGGCCAGGTTTGCAAGATAACTGAAATACATCACAGGTGATATCATTTGCTGCTCAGTGATTGCAGTATTCTAGTCTGCATCTCCCAAAGGTAATACATAAAACCTGGCCTGCTAGTGGGCCCTGAGGACAGGGTTGATGACCACTGGTGTAGAGCATACACAGAAAAATCGTCGCTCAATCCTATCCAGTCTATGTGGTCATCATGTGTAAGATGGCCTCAGCTTTGCACCACCCCACAAGCGACGCCCTCTGACTTGTTTTACCCCACCCACCAAGGCTTAGTCAGACACCTCTCTGACTAAGCCCCAGTGGGTAGGGTGAAACATGTCAGAGGGAGTGGCTTGTAAAGTGATGCAAGGCTGAGGCCATCTAACACGTTAACCACATAAACTGGATAGGGTTGAGCAGTGATTTTTCTAAGCAGGTAACTGCAATGACACATAGAAAACAATAGCTTTCTAGGTGCCATATTCACACTAGAACGCTGAGTTTATATGTGTTCCAGGATCTGTGTTAAAATGAAACGCTTGCATTTTATCTCGGAGTGCTGCACATAAAAACGCACTGCACTGAAAGATCCCTCACCCACAACAATTAGGTCAGAAAAAAACATGCCTTTGAATTTAAAAGAAAAAAAAAAAACGATGCAGAAAAATGTGCATAGAGGTGCAGAGTCACACAAGACATGTGACTCCAGGCCAACAGAGAAGCATTTTTATAGCTTTTTTTATGTGCATTATAATGTAAATGGGTCCCTAAATATTAGCTGACAATATCAGAGTACGGCTTTTTTCTCCTAAATAGTTTGCGCTGTTGCTCACATTTAAAAGAGACATCTGGTAAAAAATGGCTGAAGTCTTCATTCTCACCTGTCGGCTGTAGACATTGACACATATGCGCTTGCGTAGAACTAGCTGCATCTCAGCAGGGTGACTCAGCTGTACGGTCACTCTGGCAATAAGGTAAACTCTCTCATCTGCAGAGGAGCCTTTACTGAGCTGCGGGCAGTTGTGGACGGTGCAGTCCCAGGAGGCCTCTGATTTTACCTGAAAGAACAAAGCAAAATTAACAAAGATAGGTGCAATAATTGCAATTTTGGCATTATACTTTAAAGCGGAACTTCACATAAGACAGAAAGTCAGTATTTGGAGCTGCTAAATTTGAGGTTTTTTTTTTTACAAAAAAAACTGTAGCTCCCCTGTAATTCAGATTCCTGATCGGTATATATTTCCAGGTCAGTAGAGTATAATGCGCAGTGCAGAGGTCAGATGTAACGTACAGTGCAGGGGTCTACAGTAAGTAACACACAGTGCAGAGTGCAGGCATAAGAAATGCGTTAAGTTCAAATATCAGCAGTATGTGGCACAGAGTGCAGGAGCCAGGATAAAGATATGCAAAGTGCGGGGTCAGGAGTAAATAATGCAGAGTTCAGAAGTAAGTAGCACGGAATGCAGTGGTCAGACTTAAGTAACGCAGAGATCAGAGTTTAGTAGTAGGCAGCACAAAGTGCAGGGTTTAGAAGTAATTGAAGTTCAAAGGTCAGTAGTATGTAACACAGAGTGCAGGGGGGGGGTCAGAAGCAAGTAAAAGAGATCAAAGGTCAGTAGTATGTAACACAGAGAGCAGGGGGGAGTCAGAAGCAAGTAACAGAGATCAAAGGTCAGTAGTATGTAACACAGAGTGCAGTGGGGGTCATAAGTAACAGGGACTAAAGGTCAGTAGTATGTAACACAGAGTGCAGGGGGGGTCAGAAGCAAGTAACAGAGATCAAAGGTCAGTAGTATGTAACACAGAGTGCAGGAGGAGGGGGAGGGGGTCAGAAGCAAGTAACAGGGATCAAAGGTCAGTAGTATGTAACACAGAGTGCAGGAGGAGGGGGGGGGGGTCAGAAGCAAGTAACAGGGATCAAAGGTCAGTAGTATGTAACACAGAGTGCAGGGGAGTCAGACGCAAGTAATGCAAAGATAAGATGTCAGTAGTATGTAATGCAGAGTGCAAAAGTCAGGAGCAAGAAATGCAGAATGAAGCTGTCAGGAGTAGGTAATGAGGAGTTCAATAGCAGAAAGCAGCCATCCGATGTACAGTAAGTAATGCAGAGATCAAAGTTTAGTAGAACATAGGGCTAAGTGCAGGGATCAGAAGTAATTAAAGCAGAGTTCAAAAGTCAGTAGTATGTAACCAAGAGCACAGGAGCCAGAAGCAAGTAACAGAGATCAAAGGTCAGTCGTATGTAACGTAAAGTTCAGGGATCAGGAGTAAGCAAACCAGAGCTCAGGTTAGTAGTATGTAACGTAGCGTGCAGAGGTCAATAGCACGTTACACACAATGCAGACGTCAGGAGTAACTAATACACGTTTCTCTCCCTCGCAAAATTAAGGAAAAAAAAAACACCCTTCTAATACAAACACCCCCCCAACTTCCCCAAAGCTATCCCCAGCACAAATTTCCCCCTGCCGCCCTGACATGCACATACAGACCTCAGATGTAATGACACCTGGCAAAGTGAGGGAAGTTCTCCCATTTCTCCCCTCAAATGTGTCATATGACTTGTAAAGCCAAGGAAAGCATCTATGACTACTCTCAGCTCTGTAATGCCTTCTGCCACCCTGACCTGAGGACCCAGAGGTGGCAGGCTGGTAGGTTGACCACTTCCCGAGCCTCACTAAAAGTAATGGCATAAGTTCCCAACACCCATTTAGAACGGAAGAAGTCCCTTTAATCAAGTCCATTTGAAAGTGACCAACTACTACAAGGGATACCATGACTATCATTTCCACAATTCTATCTATTCTATTTACAAAGCCTCCCAAGCCAGCTTTTCAGTTGAACTTTAAACCAGACATAAAACACAAAGAGAACATTTCAGAATTTTCATCTACTTTTCACCATTTTGCTTTTTATATTTTACTTAATTTTAACAAAAAAACTTGTGTTTTGTAACTTGAACAAGCATAAAAAAAAATGTCAGCAGCAAAATAGGGCAATGAAAGTATAAAAGTCGCTATTATGCTGATCCTTCATACAGATGATGTTTACAGCTTAGAAAACGAAAATGTTCCAATACAAACCTCGTTTTCGTGGTGTTTGACGATCTGCAGATCAAAGAATTCATCTTCCTCTTCGTTGGTGAGCGTGGCGTCCCATCCGGCTGCCTCTGGTTCATCCAGATTATCCTGCGAGCTAAAATCATCCGCTGCAACAAAGAAAAGTGAAACGGCGATGAGGATTATTGCTGCTGGTTTCCAGTGTTATAAAATGACTCCACAAAGAATACCATTTGCATGAAAGGCCTCAAGTACATTGACGTCCAAGTCAGGGTTTCCTCAACCAGGGTTCTATGGAACCCTAGTGTTTCTCCACAGGTTGCTAGGGGTTCCTTGAACAATTTCTGCCTCTCAGATAAGTTCCCACTGACATTGTTGATCTTTTTAGCTATTGGTAAGGGGGGTAACTCATCCCAATGATCACAAGTGTAATGAGCATTTTTCTCACTGACCATCACACTAATGTATCATGGGTTGTAGATAGAGTAATTTTTAGCATGGGTTCTTTGAGAGAGGAAATTTATTTCAAAGATTCCTCTGTATTGTAAAGGTTGTGCTAGAATAGATGAATGGGCTGCAAAACCCTCTGGTGTAAAATCCCTGGTGCTTTCTCAAGCCCAGGGGGAGACAAGAGCACGTACATCAGCCCATTGGCGTTTTGCAGATGGATGGCTGTACTCAGCAATCGGGGTGAAGGAAATTGCTGGGGATTTCACACTAGAAGACTTTGCAGCTTCTACGTTCATGTGTATGAGGCCTGAACTTGTAGGAATACAACCTTGGTGGGAAACAGGGTACTGACTTACCTGTAAGTTCCAAATCTTAGAGTACAGTACAGGGCACAGGCAACTTATTCAAACAATATAGGCTCGTACCTTCATGTGATTGGACACTGGCAGAGCTTTGGAGGACCAAACCCCTTGGGGTACCTACCTCATAACCCAACCCCACTCCATAAGTCCTCAGTTTTTTGCTGTCTGTAGGGGATGGACCGCTTCTCCTTCCTGGAGAAACCAACTTCATCGGTTTAATATTTTATCTTCCAATTCTTCAATCAATCCTCACTGTCACTTACTTTCTACACAGAAGTAGTGTATCCGGATTGGTGCAACTTGGGTAAAGCCTTGGGAGCTGTACCCAGACACCACACAACAGGGACAGCCCATAGTGTTGGTTTGGGCACTGGATCCTGACTTGGGTGCTCACCTTAGCACTTGGTGCAATGCGTTGAGTTAGCCGTAGTGTGCTATACAGGTCCTGACCCATTCGGATGTCTTTCCCCCATACTGTACTCATGCATCTAACATACAAATGAAAAAGCAACAAACTAGGGGCTGTGGCCACTCTCCTTCCTCAGCATGTCATAGCTGGCAATGGTGGAGCCGGGCACAAATACAGGGGGTCTTGCTGACCTCTTAAAAACTCTAAAGGGACTCCATCACCAACTCAAAAAATTGCAGGTAAAAAAAAAAAATGTAGATGCTTAGGTAATTGCCATGTATGGAATTTAAAAGTTTCATAGGGATGTCAAAGGGCTTCTTCTTCAGCTCCCTCTCAGCATTGAAATGAGTAGCAGAGGAGTGAATGGAAAATAATCTGCTGGGGCTTACAGTGAATCTGCAAAGTACAGGTTCACGTTAAAGCAACACATGGATGGACAGCAAACTGGTATGGGGGTGGGGGGGGTCTGGTTAACACAAACAATTTGCAGCTTCAGAATTTATCACAATTGCTAAAAAAAGGTTCTATTTATGGCTTATGCACACAAACACTTATGCAAAGCCTGTGGCCTGCTGACATGTGGAAGTGATCAACTAGGATGGAGCAAACCTTCCACAAACAGTATATTATTTAATGAAGCCCATGTTTAGTATGCCTGTTGGGATGGGGAGGAGCATTAGTGTATAAGTATTCTGCAGAATGTGGAATGCACATGGATGAGCACAAGCCCCAACAAACTTTTAGAAGGAACCTTTGAGGGCAGAAATACAAAAGCTACGAATGCTACCTTGGTTCTTCAAACTGAGATTTATCAAGAAAAAAATCAATCAAAATAATCTATAAATAAATCAAGATGCTTGATTTAAAACGCACAGAGTATTGTGTGAGCATTTTTCAGACTTCACTGGCCCAGTTATGGACCTTGTAGGTAGCGAAACCCCATCAGCGGCACTGGCACCTCCTGTATTTCTTGTTGTTGTATTTCTTGTTCAATAGTTTTGATTCATTTTCAAAAACGGTTTACCATAGAACTTTTTTTTTTTAGTTTTGGATAGTGGAGAAGGACTGTCAGGTTGTTATTGCTGTCTGATACACACCCCCCCCCCCCCCCCATTAGAGATATTCGCCCTCCTTATTTGTCCTGGTTACCCTGGGAATAAAAAGGAAAAAAAAATCCCAGAACAGAAATGGAGAAAAATCATCCAATGGGGACACTAATTTTGGTGATAACCAGGCATTCCCTCATTTTTATGGAATTATGTCTCACTTCCTGTTGTGCCTTTAGACAGGAAGTGAAGGCAAACCTCCCCAATGGAATACAGATTGGGGGAAAAATCCTGAGAGGTAGTACAACCATCCCTTACTCTAAAATAAAAAAAAACTTTTGCTTTGCCTTTAGTTTAACAAACTATATCTTACATCTTAACACAAAGCCTAGCACATTGTCACATGGGGTACAACTTAAGAATAGTACTCTGAGTATTGGATTGAAAACAGTGTTGTGTTGTTCAGAAGGCTGAAGACATTACTACTATTATTATACACGATTTATATAGCACCAAAAGTTTACGCAGCGCTTTACAATGTGGAGAGAGGACAGCACAATTATAGTACAGTTCAATACAGAAGGGACAGGAGGGCCCTGCTTGTAGAGCTTACATTCTAAAGGGAGGGGGTGGTGGTACAAAAGGTAATAGATGCGGGGAATGATTTGATGGGGGTGGCTCGGGGACAGTTAGGTGGGTGTGGGATAGGCTTCCCTGAATAAGTGAGTTTTCAGGGATCTCCTAAAAGGTGGGCAGGTTAGGGGCTGATCGGATATACCGGGGCAGGGAATTCCAGAGGATGGGAGAGGCTCTGGAGAAGTCCTGAAGGCGAGCGTGGGAGGAGGTAACAAGGGAGCTAGAGAGCAGGAGGTCCTGGGAGGAGCGGAGGGGATGATCTGGGCTAGTTGGGCGATATCTACCGACGAGGTTGGTGATGTAGCTGGGGGCGATGTTGTGGATGGCCTTGTATGTTGTGGTTAGCAATTTGAATTTTATAAGGTGGGGTAGGGGAAGCCAGTAATAGGGAGGGTGAGGAGGCTGATATGGATAGGGAGGGTGAGGAGGCTGATATGGATAGGGAGGGTGAGGAGGCTGATATGGATAGGGAGGATGAGGAGGCTAATATGGATAGGGAGGGTGAGGAGGCTGATATGGATAGGGAGGGTGAGGAGGCTGATATGGATAGGGAGGGTGAGGAGGCTGATATGGATAGGGAGGGTGAGGAGGCTGATATGGATGGTGACATGGATAGAGGAGAGGGTGGGGAGGCTGATATAGATGGGATGGATGGGGAGGTTGAGGATGCTGAGAAGGATAGGAAGGATGGGGTGGACGGGGAAGAATGGGGAGGACCGGGAAGGATGGGGAAGGATGGGGTGGACCGGGAAGAATGGGGTGGACCGGGAAGAATGGGGTGGACCGGGAAGAATGGGGTGGACCGGGAAGAATGGGGTGGACCGGGAAGAATGGGGTGGACCGGGAAGAATGGGGTGGACCGGGAAGAATGGGGTGGACCGGGAAGAATGGGGTGGACCGGGAAGAATGGGGTGGACCGGGAAGAATGGGGTGGACCGGGAAGAATGGGGAGGACCCGGAAGAATGGGGAGGACCCGGAAGAATGGGGAGGACCCGGAAGCATGGGCAGGAAGGGGGGCATAAAAAGAGAGGAGTGTTGGGGGTCCAGGGCATGAAATGCAACTCCTCATGGAGTATTATAGGACCGTGTGTTACAGCAGGGGGGAGTGGGTGATTATGGTTTCAGGAGGATGCTGTCAAAGCCTGAAAGTAGGTATTCATGGTTGCCATACTTTAGTGTTTTTGATTATTCTATCTGCTAAGGTGTCTTCAGTCTTTCCAAGTGCCATGGCATATATAATCCTACATTTCAATTCTGTAAGACAGACCTGAGGGTTCTTCAAAGCCCAAGCTGTTGTTTGTATGTCTGCTGTGAGTACCTGTAATTTTAGTTGAAACTGAACATTGGTGATAACATTGAGGGTTTGGGGAGGGGAATTTTAGTGCCCAGAAGATCTGAGCTGCTATGAAAATTGCTGGTCCAATACAGTCAGTCTTTTGGGCAACAATACCAAATATTTGCATGAGATCCCAGCTCAGCACATCATCAAAAACAATAGAATGTATTATTGTATTATGTATGGCATTAAAAACTCCAACAGTTACCTACCATTAAGATCCAGGAATATAACGGGGATATGAGTCTCCATTCCAGAAACTGGAGTCCTGCAATGACAAATAAAATAATGCAGGTGAAACTGAATTCCAGTTTGACAACATTCACAACTGCAGTCACCCAGATGTAACAAAAAACCCAAAAACTTGAATGACATCCATAGCTTGAGGAAGAGCATGGTATTGCTTGAAACTGTACAGTTGCTTGGCTTGATCCTTTTTTGTATGTATACACATAGATTTTTGAAGTAAAAGATTTTTGCATTATGTGGATATCTCATTCCTTCCTTTTTTTGTATGATATCGGCGGAAAAACAGAAGCCCGTTATTTATGAGATCATGACTTTTGATATTTCAAGATTTGGAAGTCGACAGGAGTGAGTCACCCAGAAAGGTGTCAGAACACACAGTGCATCACAGTTTGTTGTGTAAGGGGCGGTGTAGCTGCAGGGTGCCCATGCTGACCTGTGTCCACAGCCAAAAAACACCTACAATGGGCACGTGAGCACCAGAACTGGACCATGGAACAATGGAAGAAGGTAACTCTGAGGTACTGGCCCCCAAGTTCTCCAGATGTCAATCCAATCAAGCATCTAAGGGATGTGTTGGTAAAACAAGTTTGATTCATGGAGACCTCACCTCCCTACTTACAGGACTTAAAGGATCTGCTACTGACGGCTTGTAGCCAGATACCACAGAATACCTTCAGAGGTCTAGTGGAGTCCATGCCTTGACAGGTCAAGGCTGTTTTGGTGGCAAAAGAGGTGCCCATTTAATATTAGGGGGGTCATGGTGATATGGCTGATCGGTGTGTGTGTGTGTGTGTGTAGATAGATAGATAGATAGATAGATAGATAGATAGATAGATAGATAGATAGATAGATAGATAGATAGATAGATAGATAGATAGATAGATAGATAGATAAACTGGTAAGTGGTTTTGCGCTATTCCATCCTCTATACAGCTATACCATATATAATCAATGTGATGTTAGTACAAAATTAAATAAATTATAACAGTGATAAAAGTCCAATGGTGACTGAAAATCAAGTGTTCCAATATAATCAGTGTACAATCCTTCAATAACTTGTTCCAATATAGTGATTGATCCTCAATATAAAAGTTCTCAGAGAGAATATGCGCTGCCACCAACACCTTTGTGCTGACAGTACTCTCACCTCATATATCCACAGAGAATGAGCCTTGAATGCAAATTCAATAGAGATAGGCTGATCCCTCCACCTAGAATCTCCTCCGCAAATCCTCACTCAGAAGATCCAGGTTCACATGTGGGGGTAAAGTAAACAGACAAGGCTCCAATAGTGTGATAACGTGCGACTACGCGTTACGTCACATTCCCTGAAGAAGTCACGTGACATGACATAATGCGTGGGGCGTGGCCGGAGGTGATGTGAGAGGCGGAAACACTGATGTTTTTATTGATTTGAGCGCTTTTTATTGTGCTTAGATGTAAGCAGATTTTATCTTTTAAAATAAATGGTTTTGGAACGTTATCACACTATTGGAGGCTTGACTGTTTACTTCACCCCCACATGTGAGCCTGGATCTTCTGAGTGAGGATTTGTGGAGGAGATCAGCCTATCTCTATTGAATTTGCATTCAAGACTCATGTTCTGTGGATATGAGGTGAGAGTTCTGTGAGCACAGAGCGCATAGACTCTCTGGGAACTTTTATATTGAGAATTGATCACTATATTGGAACAAGTTATTGAAGGATTGTACACTGATTATACTGGAACACTTGATTTTCAGTCACCATTGGACTTTTATTACTGTTATAATTTATTTAAATTTTGTACTAACATCACATTGTTTATATATGGTATATCTGTATAGAGGATGGAATAGCGCAAAACCACTTACCAATTTATCTATGCACGAGTAGTTGTGAATCTACTTAGGTATTGCAGCAATTCCTTATATGCAATTAGAATCTATTTCATCACAATTATCACATAGTAGTGCAGAGGAGTATTTTTACTTAATTCTATATCTATGTATATCTTTATATATATATATATATCTTTATATATATATATATATATATATATATATATATATATATCTAGATCTATATTATACACACACACAGTGTATCTATCTATCTATCTATCTATCTATCTATCTATCTATCTATCTATATATATATATATATATATTTTTTTTTTTTTACATATATTTTTTTTAATTTATGTATGCAGCTATTTGGTTAGAAATGTGATTTCATTTCATTCACATATTTGCGTAAAAAAATAACAAGCTTTTAGAAAGGATACAAATTGCCTTTCAGCGCTCCCCGGTCTACACTGCGAGGCCTGCCCGGCCAGAAGAATGCGATTGCTTCTTCAACATCTTTCCCCCTTGTAATTATTATATCCTGCTAATTGATTCGGGATGTCAGCGACGGCTGGTTTATTACTACTAAATTGTGCGTAGCATTACTCACCTCCTCTGTCCTTTCATGTATAATTAATGCTGGGGTTTCGCTGTGGTTTTAATTTGCCGTTTCTTAATGCCTGGAAAATTGCACGGAGCTGCCGGCTGGCTGGAAGGAACCAGGCGTTTAATGCTGGTGGCAAACGTAAACGAGGGCTGCTGTTTTATCGCCGCTTCCTTTTAAGTGAGCGAGCTGGATAATTAACACGGGAGCACCCTAAGTGCACGGCTACTTAAATGTGATTTATCTCCGGGACAAGGTCAGAATTACTTTGATCAAGTGTGAAATATTTTAGGATTGAGATTGCAGCCTCCCCTCCAGTAGCCAGCTGATGTCTTGATGTGGCCAAAGCCATGAACAAAGTGCTGACTGATGCTTATAATATATATACACACTTTGTCACTCTGCTATTAAAATGGTACCGGGGCTTCAGGTGAAACACGAAGGGGTGAGGTGGAACCATCAACTCCGATACACTGTCACCCTGCTATTAAATGGTACAGGGGCCACAGGTAGAGCATAAATGGGGTGACAAGGTACCACTGACTCCTATACACTTTGTCACCCACCTATGAAATGGTATTGGAGCTTTAGGCGGAATATAAAGAGGGTAATAAGGTACCTTTGGCTCCTATACACTTTGTAACCCTCCTATGAAATAGTACTGGGGCTTCAGGTGCAACATAGAGAGGGTAATAAGGTACAATGACTCCTATACACTTTGTGTAACCCTCCTATGAAATGGTACTGGGGCTTCAGGTGGAACATAGAAAGGGTAATAAGGTACCACAACTCCTATACACTTTGTAACCCTCCTATAAAATAGTACCGGACTTCAGGTGGAACATAGAGAAGGTAATAAGGTACCACGACTCCTATACACTTTGTAACCCTCCTATGAAATGGTACTGGGGTTTCAGGTGGCACTTAAAGAAGGGATAAGGTACCACTGACTCCTATATACTTTGTCACCCTCCTATTTAATGGTACTGGGACTTCAGACGGAACATAAAGAGGGTAACAATAAATTGTTTACTATGGTTTAATATGAGTCAACATTATTTTTTTCACATATATTTTTGTATTGATCACTACAGAGATATTGGTTTTGTGCACCTTTTAGAGTAGTTAATAAAGTACCACTAACTCCTATACACTTTGTCACCATTCTGTTAAATGGTACCAGGACTTCAGTTGGAACATACAGTGCATCCATCCAAAGTATTCACTTTTTCCACATTTTGTTATGTTACAGCCTTATTCCAAAATGGATTAAATTAATTATTTTCCTTAAAATTCTACAAATAATACCCCATAATGACAACGTGAAAGAAGTTTGTTTGAAATCTTTGCAAATTTATAAAAAATAAAATTAAAAAAAAAATCCACTGACCCCTATACACTTAGTCACCTTGCTATTAAATGGTACTGAGGCTTCAGGCGGAACATAAAAAGGTTTAAGGGCCATTACCCTAAGCACACATCAGAGGAAGCTGGTGGGATTTGTGTTCCTGGTGGCTCGGCAAACGTTAGCCAGAGCCTGGAAACTGAGGCTGTAATTGGCGCCAAAGGTGCTTCAACAAAGTTTTGAGAAAAGGCTTTAAATACTTATGTACGTGGGATTTTTTTTCGTTTTTTATTTTTAATAAATTTGCACATATTTCAAACTTCTTTCACGTTGTCATTATGAGGTATTGTTTGTAGAATTTTGAGGAAAATAATAAATTTAATGCATTTTGGAATAAGGCTGTAACAACAAAAACGTGTAAAAATTGAAGCTCTGTGAATACCTTCCGGATGCACTGTACAAAAAGGGTAATGGGGTACCACTGACTCCTATACACTTTGTCACCCTGCTATTAAATGGTACTGGGGCTTCAGACGGAACATAAAGAGGTGGGAGGCCGTATTACATAACCCCATCCTGACCCTTAACACACATCAGAGGGATATATACAAAACAATTCTGCGCTGCCGTAACAAAAAAAAGCAGCTAACACAACCAACAAAGCAAAACAGAGAGAAAACGCACAATAAGTGTAGCGCTACACTTATTGTGTGTTTTCACACATCAGAGGGAGTTGGTTGGATTTATGTTCCTGGTGGCTCGGCAAACGTTCGCTAGGGCCTGAAAACAAACGTTCCTCAAATTTTGCCAAGGTCCAACAAAGGTTAATGGGGACCATGGTCCTCAAGAAGCTCACTTCCATTCTCGGAGACTCTGATGCCAAATTTCTGAAAGTTTGGGACCCCTGGATAACGCTGACCTGAATATAGATCAAAGTCTGAAGTCATTTGCAGCAGCCCTTTAACTCATCGAACCACTTGCCTGCGTGAGACCACGTCCACTCCTTCCCCTCTCTTCCTTGCTCTATCTGCCCACCCCAGGCAAGTGACAACACCCAACAAACACCCCCCCTCTTCTTACCCGTTTTAGTGCCTCTGTCACAAACCGTTTGGCAGTTCCCCCTCCACACTCTTAAAGAGATACCTGCAATTGGTACCATGCAGCATTCTTCATTGGCATCATCTGTTCCTTTAAATCTCTTGCTAGTCATGGAACCTTCAGCCTGCTTATTTTCGGCATACATCCCCATAAGTGTATATTTCTTAAACGGTACCACCCCTGTACACATTGATGTTATCTATGCCATTATTGTGCTTTTTCAAATGTGGTTTTTGAAAATCAAATGGCACGGGGCCACAGGTGGGACAAAAGGGGTTGAGAAAGGAGCCACTGACTCCTATACACTTTATCACCCTGCTATTAAACAGTACCAGGGCCACAGGTGGAACATAAAGAGGTTAGTAAGGAACCACTGACTCCTATACACTTTGTCACCCTGCTATTAAACAGTACCAGGGCCACAGGTGGAACATAAAGAGGTTAGTAAGGAACCACTGACTCCTATACACTTTGTCACCCTGCTATTAAACAGTACCAGGGCCACAGGTGGAACATAAAGAGGTTAGTAAGGAACCACTGACTCCTATACACTTTGTCACCCTGCTATTAAACAGTACCAGGGCCACAGGTGGAACATAAAGGGGTTAGTAAGGAACCACTGACTCCTATATACTTTGTCACTATGCAATAACACGGTGTAGGGGGTCACACGTGGAACAAAAAGGGGGTGACAGGGAACCATTGAATCCTATACACTTTCTCACCTTGTTATTAAATGGTACCAGGGCCACAGACAGAACAAAAGGGGTTGACAGAGAACCACTGACACCTATACACTTTATCGCCAAGCTGTTAAATGATACCAGGGCCAGAGGTGAAACAAAGGAGGTGACAAGGAATCACGGACTCCTAAATACTTTGTCACCCTGCTATCAAATGGTACTGGGGCTTCAGGTGGAACATAAAGAGGGTAATAAGGAACCACTGACTCCTATATACTTTGTTGCCATGCTATTAAATGGGACCAGGGCTACAGGTGGAACATAAAGGGGGTGACAAGGAACCACTGACTCCTTTAAGCTCTGACACCCTGCTATCAAATGGTCCTGGGGCTTCAGGTGGAAAATAAAGAGGGTAATAGGAAACCACTGACTCCTTTACAACTTGTCACCCTGCTATTAAAGGATACCAGGGCCCGAGGCAGAACATAAAGTAGGTGACAATATACCACTAACGTCTTCTCATCCTACCAGCTTCTTAGTCCAGTAGAAAAGGGGAACAGAAAACAGCAATTGGAGTTCAACGCAGAGCAACTTCAGGCAATACTCTCAGGAAAATCAAATGTTTTTTTCAGGAGACTGTCCTAAGAGAAGTATGGGTATAATGCCCAATGAGCGCGCCAAGCAAACAGTCTGAAAGTCTAAAAACTTTTAACATTGGTTCACAAATGACAGGACAGAACTTTCATAGCATTTCAAAGGGCTTATAGACCTTGTCTCTTCTTCAGGGCTACAAGGCAGATGTGAACACATATACATTCCAATGTTGGTTTAGTTAATGCTAGGATATAGTAATGTACATGTTTTTATCTCTTTTGTAGCCCTGAAAACCACCGAAACGCGTCAGTTGTTCTATGTTGTCATTTGTACACCAATATTATTAATATTAAACATTTCTAGTTCTCAGACTGTTTGTTTTGACGCTCTCATTAGACTTTACTCACTTGAACCTTCAAATCTGGGGCTCTTGTTTTGAAGGGCATCCTGCTTTTTCAGAAAGCATGGCTGAATAAAAGACATTCGAGGCATATATGGATAGCTTAAAGTGATAATAAAACTCCCAGTTTCTGAGCACTTCCAAGCAGCTAATTTAGGATGCAGCTTCTTCATCTTTTATTCCTTGCCTATGTTCCAGTTTAAACTGGTGCCATCACTGCTGCTTCTGGTAAACAGGGCAAAGATGTGGAGCTGCGCTCCCACGCCCCCACCCTTAATGCATTCTATGTAAGCACCCTGTGCCCCTTCTCTGTCCCCTTACTCTGACTACAGGTTTCCCGTTTCAGGGTGGCTCCTTTCTGTTGCAGTATCCTATGGAGACACCCTTGCATGCAGGGAGTAAAGTTGTGGCTCCCTACACTGTGTGTATGTCAATAGAAACACACAGCACCACAGAGGCGTACCTAGAGCATTTGGCACCCCAGGCAGATACTGTATCTGCCCCCCCCCCAAAAAAATGAACGCAGTTGCAGTAAGGTGGTGCAGGTTTTTAGGGATCCAATCAGATGGTGAGGAGGCAATATAATGCTTCCTTGACGCTGTCAAACACCTTCTGAAAAGTGATACACTGTGGTTCACTCTTCAGAGGGCAACACTAGTGTACCCTAATCTACAGCAATGCCCTTCATAGGGCTGATTAATGCAGCCTCCTCAGTACCCATCAATGCAGCCCCATCAATGCAGCCTCACCAGTGCCCATCAATAAGGTAGGGGGCAGTGGGAGGAACCCCTCAGATGCATCACTCCAAACGTGCCTGGTATTACCCAAGAGTTCAAATGCAGCATGGTTCGTCCCCCCCCCCCCCCACTCCAGCACTTGGCCTGCACAGCTTCTTCTACCTGGGTCTCAGGGGCAGTGCTTGTCCTGCAGGTGGTTCCTCTGGAGGTTTGACCCCGGTAGAGCGGACGGGGACTCCCAAATCCTGTCCACCAATAAGCTAATCTCCTGTGCAGCTGTTTGGAAAAAAAACTTTTCCAGGTCCCCTGTGTTCAGCGGGGGCCGAGGGACAGAGAGCGGACCATTTCATCACTTTCAGCTTTAGGCGGATTAATCCACAGCAGCGCTCCCAGTCTGCACCAGTGTACTGCTATAGAAGAGGCTGGCCTTCAACTGTGTAGCACGCTGCTGCGGATAAATCCACCTAAAGCTGAAAGCGATTCTGTCCGTTTTCTGTCCCTTGGCCCCCACTGAACACAGGGGGCCCAGAGAAGTTTTTTTTCTAAACAGTGGCACAGGAGATTAGCTTAGTGGTGGACAGGATTTTGGAGTCCTCCCCGCTCTACCTTCAGGCCCCTCCTGCTGAGATGGCAGATCCACCAGGTGTGTGAGGGCTGGTGATCTCCCAGTGGCCCTGCTGTCACCCCCCAATGGGTGGCACCCGAACGGACTGATCCCCCCCCCCCCATGGGTACACCTCTGGCACCATAGACTAAAATGGCAAGGCAACCCCCTCCTCCTCCCTTCTCCAAGCTAACAGAGACAGCACCATCCATTGTTCTGTGCAGACTGGAAGTTCAAGGAAGCAGTAGTGAGAGAGCAGGAGCCAGCAGCACTGAAAGTTCTAAACTAATAGTGCTGGGGAAAAAATTTACCAAACAGTTTACTGGGACTGTTTATTGTAGTCTGTTTAAAGCCAAACCCCACATTTAATGTTCCCCTAAATAGTTCAAATACAAAGAGATTTCCAAGCTCAAACTTACCCACCAGCCAGCGACCAACCGAATTGACCTGTCTAATAATATGCATCAAGAACAGGGATTTAGTCTGCACACGTTTGCAAATACATGGGTAAGCTGCAGACCCCATTAAGGCACCCGGTTTTCTGTAGTCCCCAAATCTAACTTCTGAGTGTCCACAATGGGAGCGCATGCATTTTAATGGATAGGTAGAGGACAGGTGAGCCTGGAAAGAGCCCACCACTCCTTAAAGGTACAGGGGCACATTGAAAACCCAGCACATAGCCCTATGGTAGCAAAGATGTCAGTGCGTTGCCTGACCAATATAATCAAAAACACAAACAAGTGGCCACTGCCCCCCCACCTATAACTGGTCTTTGCAGCAAGAAGCACTGGAAGGGCGACGTATGTCAAATACCAAGCTTAAACTTGCCAACCAGCCAGCAACCGACCAAATTGACCTGTCTAACAATATGCGTTAAGAACATATGTTTGACATACGTTGTCCTTCTTGTGCTCCTTGTGAAAAGAACAGTTATAGGTGGGGGGCCAGTGGCCACTGGTTTGTATTTTTGATTATATTGGTCAGGCAACGCACTGACAACTTTGCTGCCATAGTGCTATGTACTGGGTGTGCCCGTTCCTTTAAGGATTGGTGGTCTTTTTCCAGAGTCACCTGCCCTCTGCCTATCCATTAAAATGCATGTGCTCCCATTGTGGACACTCAGAAGTTAAAGTTAGGAACTACAGTAGACAGGGTACCTTGACGGGGCCTACAGCTTACGCATGTATTTGCAAATGTGTGCAAACTAAACCCCTGTGCTACGACGGATAGTCAGAGTAAGGGGGCAGAGAAGGGGCACAGGGTGCTTACATAGCATGCATTAGGAGTGGGGGTGCGGGAGCGCAGTTCTACATCCTTGCCCTCGGTACTGATTGAACCTGTCCTGGTCCTGCATGGAAGTCATGATGAAAGAAATGTAAACTAGCCTGTCGGAGAACTGGTGACATAACAGAAGGATGAAGCCTCCAAAGGGAAATGCTGTATAAGATGACAGTACCAAAAAACAAATCAACCCTGTGCTCACCAATTTGCTGGCGCTCCGGGAATCCCACTTCCGGCTGAAGGGACGAGGACGGAGTTCCTCTCTTCGGTCAAAGTAAGTCTCATCTCCAAGAGCTGCGCTTCTCGATCTGCATCATCTTCTGTCTTATCTGCAGACAAGAGCACAAGACTTTCTATAAAGTGTTATTTAAACCCTTCATTTAATACATGATCTATAGCAGCTAATGTCTGCACTTGCAGTGTTTGTCTTTTGTTTGCGGCCTGGTAATTCTCTGTAATGTGCCTTAGAAATTTAAAGAAGAATGCCAGGTATGGATATTATTACATAGTTACATTATCCCAGCTTAGACCAATGTAACTATGTACAGTATATATACCATACCTGTGAAATCCCTTTAGCTTTCAAAAAGCAAAAAGGGGGTAAATCTTCCCTTTGACCACAAGTGTAAGGAGAAGTGACGTCGGCAGGGGGGGGGGGGGGGGCTGACAGTAGCTGAAGCCCCGAGTGGGTCCCCAAAAAGCCCCGGGTCTCGGATGGGCACTGTTCTATTATTAGCCCCGAGCGAGGACCAATCTGATCCCGAGCGCGGCCGAGTGTAATAGCAGGTCATGCCATCTGGAGCCTGCAGCGCTGATGGACGTCCCACTGGTCCAATGCCGGGACCGCGAGACGTGACGTTCATCACAGGCGCTGCAGGCCACCGCGCCACTGTTAGAAGATCCCGACCGCACTCGGCGGGTGGCTCTCCTCTCCTCATCATGCCTCTGGCTGACTGGAGTCTATACTGTGTGATGGGCGCGCCGCTGAGCTGCAGAAGGACACCTGAAGTCTGGTCAGGTAGGTCAGTGTATGTCGTTTAGGTCAGGTAGGTCAGTGTGTGTCAGGTAAGTCACTGTGTCAGGTAGGTCACTGTAGGTCAGTGTGTGTCAGGTAGGTCAGTGTGTGTCAGGTAGGTCACTGTGTGTCAGGTAGGCCAGTGTGTGTCAGGTAGGCCAGTGTGTGTCAGGTAGGCCAGTGTGTGTCAGGTAGGCCAGTGTGTGTCAGGTAGGCCAGTGTGTGTCAGGTAGGCCAGTGTGTGTCAGGAAGGCCAGTGTGTGTCAGGTAGGCCAGTGTGTGTCAGGTAGGCCAGTGTGTGTCAGGTAGGCCAGTGTGTGTCAGGTAGGCCAGTGTGTGTCAGGTAGGCCAGTGTGTGTCAGGTAGGCCAGTGTGTGTCAGGTAGGCCAGTGTGTGTCAGGTAGGCCAGTGTGTGTCAGGTAGGCCAGTGTGTGTCAGGTAGGCCAGTGTGTGTCAGGTAGGCCAGTGTGTGTCAGGTAGGCCAGTGTGTGTCAGGTAGGCCAGTGTGTGTCAGGTAGGCCAGTGTGTGTCAGGTAGGCCAGTGTGTGTCGGGTAGGCCAGTGTGTGTCGGGTAGGCCAGTGTGTGTCAGGTAGGCCAGTGTGTGTCAGGTAGGCCAGTGTGTGTCAGGTAGGCCAGTGTGTGTCAGGTAGGCCAGTGTAGGTCAGTGTGTGTCAGGTAGGTCACTGTGTGTCAGGTAGGTCACTGTGTGTCAGGTAGGTCACTGTGTGTCAGGTAGGTCACTGTGTGTCAGGTAGGTCACTGTATCAGGTTGGTCAGTGTGTGTCAGGTAGGTCACTGTGTCAGGTTGGTCAGTGTAGGTCAGTGTGTGTCAGGTAGGTCAGTGTGTGTCAGGTAGGTCAGTGTGTGTCAGGTAGGTCAGTGTGTGTCAGGTAGGTCAGTGTGTGTCAGGTAGGTCACTGTGTGTCAGGTAGGTCACTGTGTGTCAGGTAGGTCAGTGTAGGTCAGTGTGTGTCAGGTAGGTCACTGTGTCAGGTTGGTCAGTGTAGGTCAGTGTGTGTCAGGTAGGTCACTGTGTGTCAGGTAGGTCACTGTGTGTCAGGTAGGTCACTGTGTCAGGTTGGTCAGTGTAGGTCAGTGTGTGTCAGGTAGGTCAGTGTGTGTCAGGTAGGTCAGTGTCAAGTAGGTCAGCACGCGTCAGGCAAGTACTACCCGGTGCTGGGCTCAGACTTCGGGCTGAAGCCCCTGTTTTTTTTTTCCCACCTAGCAACGCCCCTGGTAAGGAGAATTCTTCCCACTGACCATCACACTAATGTTTCCTGAGTTGTAGATATAGTTATTATTAGCAGGGGTTCCTTGAATCCAGAAAGTTATTTCAAGGGTTCCTCTGTGTTGAAAGGTTGAGAAAGGCTGCTCTAGAAGCTCAAAATCGCTGTATAGGCATCTTTACTACAGTGATCTCCATTAGCTTTCAAATGTCGATCTGAGCATTCGTCTTGCTGCATTCTGAATACAGGAGGGCGGCTGCTTGGCATAGGTGCCATTCAGAGAATGCTTTGCATTTTCTCAATGAATGCAAAGCATTCTCAGATTGGATGAGATAGAGGTTGGCCTTGGCCTGTGTGGTTACATATATTTGGTGCTTTTTTGTGCTCTAGCACTGTGACCAAGCTGTCACCAAAGTTACATTGACGAGCTGGTAGGATGGGTTCCCAATCGCATTATCACTGACGGCCAAAGACAGTGATCACATAGTTGGGAAGCACATGAAAGCCTCCCCTGGGTTCAAATGTTAAAGTGGTTGTAAAGGCAGAAGGTTTCTTACTTTAATGCATTCTCTGCAATAATGTGTTACTAAACCCAGGAGCCTGCATTCACTATATCTGGTCTCCCACAGTACACAGAACATGGAAATGAAATTATTTTACTAAATATAAACTGCTAAACACTTTTTCTGATCAGCAGTATATAGCAGTCTTGTGACTTCTATCAGTGCCTGGTTAGAGCTTGTAGAAGGAGTTTTCATTCTACTCTGACTGTCCTATGAGGCTGCACGACCCCTGGCCCTCTATCTGGACGGTGCTGATTGGCCCTGTACTGATCACATGCACTATCCCAAGAAAAGAAAAAAAAACTCTAGCAATACACACCAAACTGAGCATGTGTAGAGTGACTTCAAAGGCTCTGTCTTATCAGGAGATCAATTGGGGACAGTGGAAAAAGGGGAGGATCAGAGAAGACAGGATCAAACCGCCTTTTTTACACAATGCACAGGATTAAGGTGCCACAGTGAGTATAACAAGCATGCTTTACTGCATATACACACTGATTTTACGGTTGTGGGTTTAGTAACACCTTAATGTATAAAACCTTCTGCATGCAGCTCCCACCCCCACAGCCACCCCCCCATACTTACCTGAGCCCAATCTTGATCCAGCGCCATGAGCAGAGGCTCTTTGGGCTCTCTTCCTCCTCATTGCCTCAGAGGCAGCAGCAGGAGCCATTGGGGGAATGAGTGGGGGGGGGGGCAGGACAGAGTCCATTAACACACAGAGCGGCGCTTGGGCGCGAGCCCGCACAACTGCTACATAGCAAGCAGCTTGCTATGAGGGGACCCAGCGGAGGAGGAGGAGCTGGGAGCGCTAGCATGGGCTGAGATCAGGAGAAGCGGGGCTGCTCTGTGCAAAACCATGCAACCCACCAATGCAATGCCATTGTCTCCCCACAGATCACACATTCACCTGGCTTGCTGACGAGTTTCTGCAGCTGCTGGTCCAAATACTCCTGGCGCTTGGTGAGAGCGTTCAGCCATTTCCTCTTCAGTCTGTCCAGATCCCGGTCCTGAGAGAAGACAAATCACAATGCCTCCTGATTTACAGCTAAGCCTCGAGATGTGGAGCCCAATCAAGAACACTCCTAAAACTTAGGGCCCATTCACATGACTGCGGCATGTTCAGGTGTGTTATGTAAGACTGCATTGCATTCTAAGGCAGCTCCTTCACTTTGAATGGCCAGATAACACATGCAATGCACCTAGAGACCATTTTTTCCCCAATGCAGCACACCGCAACATGCAGACGTGTACTTTGGTGCCCTGCAGCACAGGAGCATTAAGAAATATCATATATATGTTCCATAGTTATCTGTAGACACCCCCTGGCTTTTCTGATTCCCAATTCCCCGATTGTTACCCTAGCCTCCCCCTTCCTCTCATCTCCTTTCTTGCTTCTTTCACCCTTCTATTCCCAATCCTGTCTTAAAAGAGAAGTAGAGCCAAAGCATTACTTGTGTACTCCAGTGACCTGTATTCAACCGACAGCGGGCTAAATACAGCTGTTGGCTGATGTCACTGAGCCTGGTTCAGACTCTGAAGAGAGCTTGACTTTAATGTCAGGATCCACCCAGATGCCTGATTGGCAGCTGGCTTAGCCTCTCAGCATTCTGCTGAGAGCCTGAGCCAGTCGCTTCCGCCCCCTCCACAGCCCGGTGCTCCAATGAGCGCTGAAAGGGCACAGTAGCGAGCCGGTGACACTGACTGCTCTCTGCCTGTGAAAAACTGAGAACCGAGCAATGTGACCGATCATATGACCACTCAGTTCTCAGTCTTACAGCCAGTGGTGGACAGATGCAACATTGGATCAATTGTGCATCCACCTAGGCGAGTATAAATGTTTAATTTTTTTAAATTTCCCATATTTCTCTTTTAAACCTTTCACACACTTCTCTTCCACTATTGCTTTTGATGTTCTTAACCCAAAATACATCTAAAAACGACAGTGGTACCCATAGTTCTGCATGCTATCAATACCTTAATTTATCCCATGATGACCATTAGAAACCTGCTTTCTATGCCACCTCTGTACACTAATATACAAAATGCATCACCTGATATACCACCTTGCAAAGTGGTTTCCTGTTCCAGCATTTGTCTAAATAAAGAATTTATTACCAAAAGAAAAACACAACTACTGTACATGTGGATTGGGGTGCCATATACCTCATTCAGAATATATGGCACTGCTGCACAATGCGCATATACTCATGCATTAAAGCCCAAGTCCAGGCAAAAAAAAAAAAGTTTTCCCATGCCGTGAGGCTGTGCCTGCACTGCATGGGTTAACTGCTCATTTTTTTCTAGGGCAGTGGTCTCTGCTGGATGTGGCCCTTTGCTTGCCTTTATCCAGCCCTTGAGGCATTATTCTTACCACTGATACCAACAATAGGGCACTATTCCTGCCAATAATACCAACAATAGGGCACTATTCCTCCCACTGACACCAATAGGGCACTATTCCTCCCACTGACACCAATAGGGCACTATTCCTCCCACTGACACCAATAGGGCACTATTCCTCCCACTGATACCAATAGGGCACCATTCCCCCTTCCGACACCAATAGGGCACTATTCCCACCACTGACACCAACAATGGGACATATTTCCTACCACTGACACCAATAATGGGACAGAATTCCTGCCACTGACACCAACAATCAGGCACTACTCCTATCACTGACACCAACGATGGGCACAATCCGGCTCCCGCTAAAGTCTGAACGACAGTAAACTGTCCCCTTTGAAAGTTTGGAGACCCCTGGTCTAGGAGATTAGAGAACATAGATAAACTTACCTAATGCTCTGATCCTCCCCGTACAAGACCTACCCCTATAGCTCCTGTCACCCACCACAATCTTGTGCAGTGGACTGTTCCTGACGTCATCATGCCCATAGACCTGCTCTGAACGTGAGGCTATCAGGAACAGTCTATCGCTGGATCATGGGAGAGGCCAACTGCCAGTGGAGCAGAGGATCAGGTGAATATACAGATTTCTCCTCTCCCCTGGACAAAACGAGCAGTTGACCTACGCAGTGTGGGCACAGCTCCACCGCACGGGAATTTTTTTTTTTTGCCCAGAATTGGGCTTTTAACGTGTCTTGTGGTGATGTGTGATGTATTGCACTTGACTGCAAAACATAGGCCCTCAAAGATGGACCATCTCATGACCCATCCAAGGACCCATCCATGGACCCATCTGCATAAAAAAAATGCCACATGATATTCAGCTTTAACAATCTAAAATGGAGCAAAAGTTCTTCAAAGGCATGCTTTATTACAGGATTTTTTTTTTTAATCTAATAATTGAATTGTGTGAAGCTTCAGCTTTGAAATAAATAGGTCTTTACTAGACTAAAGATCTGCCTTTGTCGGAGGTCTTGCCAGGCTGTGCTGGCTGCAGGATGAAGACACAGGGGAGACCAGCCAGGAGCAGGGCAGGCGAGATGTGCTGACTGCTGGCTATAAAGTGTTCCAGATAATAGCTGTCCTAAAATCTGTATATAAAGGGGAATGACATAAAACAGGGGTGCGGCTGGGCCAAGATTTCAAACCGCACCAGATTAAACTAGACAAGGTTATCACAAAGTTGCCAAAAATAAATAAAAAATGGTCTCAATCTTTTACATTGGCTTTTGAGATCTTCTTCATATATTTTTCACATAAACACAATTAATGCATTTTTTTTTTATTACCTGGTAGCTGTCAACATCCTCTCCGCTGTCCTGCAACACAGAAAATATAGGCTTAAATATATCAGAAATAAAATTGTACCTTCAAGTGTGCGTAACGTCAACTTTTTAATTTAGATCACGTCCTTACAGCTGGGAACTATAAGGTAGCACAAGTAGACAAACTGAAACAGTCCACACATCCACGGCTGAGGACCATGAATAGACTGCGGCACAGGTATAAGGCTCTACTCATAGATCCCTGAGTAGGATTAGTTAGGAATAGGAGTAAGTACATTGGAGAGTAGTCTAGCAGTGCTCCAGGGGCAAAACAGCCCCCTGAAGCTTGCAGATCAGTTCCCTCTCGGGGAAAGAGTCTGAGCAGGTCTCCAGCCAACATACCACCTTCTCTGACCACCTACTGGGTTCACCTCCCTAGGAATTCACCAGAGCATGGTAAATATTCAGCCTAGGCATCTGAATCTCCTGCCTTAAGCTCTATAAAGTTCATCACAAAGGCAGAGGGAAACTATCAAATTTTCAGGCTGTTGAACCAGGAACAGACGTGGGCAATCAATCTCAGCCACTCTGATTACAGAGTAAGCCAATAACTAAATCTGCCTACCAGCCTGTCCTAGGAGGGTGCTACACCTCCGATGCTGGTCACATGACCAGTGCCATAGCACAAGTCACATGATCTCTGCAGAATAGGCTCTGGATAGACAAAGGAAAAGCTGACTAATTAGTGGCTCTACCTGATCACCAATCCTCTGTTTGTAAAAGCTAGCAGATGACCAGTGTTACTGATCCATTAGTAAATAAATGAATCAGATATTGAAGCGCCACACCAAGAGTCTAGATGCAAATTCATTCCAAAGAAAAACAGGGTGGAATATGCATTTTGGGGGCCACCTCATCATCATCATCATCATCAGGGTTAAATATTATCTTTAATTCAGTCTGTCCACATAATTTCCTATGCCAAGAGTAACTTCACCACCCCCCCATTTATGCCCTCTTACCTTTTTCTGGGTAATCCACAAATAGATACTTTTACATCCAGCTACCTAGTGTTGTCCAGTAGGGATCTGCAATGCCGCTGCTGCACCCCACTATCTTCAACTGTGACTTCTTTAAAAGGCCAGCTGTTTGTCCTGGGTTCTGACAGCTGACCCCCCCCTGATGATGGACAGGCGCCCCAGCACATCATCAGGAGAGCCAGCTGCAAGTACCTGTAAAAGACAGTTGCCCCCCTGATTATGTACAGGTGCTGCAGCACGTCATCAGGGGAGTCAGCTGCTAGTACCTGTAAAATACATTTGGCTCCCTGATGATGCACAGGATCCACATCACATCATTAGGGAAGCCAGCTGTAAGTACCTGTAAAATGCAGCTGCCCCCCTCCGATCTTGTACAGGCGCCACATAACTTTAAGGAAGCTAGCTGCAAGTATCTGTAAAATACATCTGGCTCCCTGATGATGCATAGGTGTCACAGCCCGTCATCAGGGAAGCAGGGTGCAAGCACCTGTAAAAGACAGCTGGCCCCCTGATGATGCACAGGCACTGCAGCACGTCATCAGGTGAGTCAGCTGTAAGTACCTGTAAAAGACAGCTGGCCCCCTGTGTTCAATCTAGGATGAATTTATCTGCATTGCAAACTATGGAAATAATTTGGGTGTGAAGAAGCCACCAGTCCATAATACAGTCACCCTGCATACAAACTACTGAAAAAATACAAGATTATAACACCAATAGGCAAATTCCAGGGTTCCAGAGCTACCTATCCGTTCCCCTCAATGGATCTAGCAGAACAGCAACCTTCTCCTTTGGCAGCCAACACACAACCAATGCTATAGCACCAGTAACTTGACTGTGATGGGGTTACGAAGAGGTGTTTTTACAGGGAGGAAAATAGAGAAGTTGAGCTTTCCCGGAGAGAAACATTGCATATGAAAATCCTGTGAAAGGGTCTGATACAGGGCTCAGGCACTTTACTCACCTGGTGTGTATCTTGAGACTTGCCCGATTTTGTATGGACAATTTTCACGCAGCCCACTGACACCGACAAAATTGAGTCTTCTATTAGAGGTAACGTTCCAGAGTCTTGCACAGAGCGCACCTCCACCTGAAGACGTCGTGACTGACCCTATGGCAAAGAAAAGGATTTATTAGTTTGCATCTCAAATAAACACCAAATAAAAAATCAATGTAGCATTATATATGAAACCTAGATGTACATACAATATGTCAATGTCAAAGAGGCCAGCATCAACAAGCTTTTGTTTGCATCAGTAATATCTCTCTATTTATAAAAGTAAATGGTAATGCAAAAGTGGCTGGAGATGAAAAGACAAGTCAGAAGAAGGGCAAGTACACCTGTCAGTGAACTATGAAAAATTTCAGAAACAACTCAAACTGATGTGTCAAGTGGATACAGCTAAAAGCATGCTCCATTTGTCCTTGACATGAATCCTTAAAGTGCATGTCCGTGTAAACAAAAACATTCAGTACAACTCGGCAAAACTTGAACATTTCCCCATGTTTTATTCCTTTACAAACTCAGCAAGTACAGAAAAATACCTGTTGATCTGCCAGAAATCCAATGATCTCCTCACCTTCTCGTCTGAGGCAAGACTACAGCACCTTTTCTACTCTGGAATCCCAAGCAGCATTGTCAACCCTGCCTTCTGGACTACAGAACTCCACCCCATCTCTGTTCCTCTCCACATGCATACATTGATTTCTTTGCTAGCAAACCAATGCTCCTGCACAATTACTGGGTGCAGGGAAAGCGCTATTTGGAAATGTAGCTCTGCGTGCATGCCCTTGTTCATAATCAATAAGCTCCCAAGCAGTGGCTCCTGGAAATATTTGACAACCCTGGTGATGATGTCACAGGGAGTGATAAAAGTTGTTTTTCTCTACAGAAGCAAGAAAAATAAAGAATGCTGGGACAGCTTTTCAATGGGCGAGGGAGGCTTAGAAGGGGTCAACCTGAGTCATGCCTACAATAATCTTTTAGGTGACTGGAGTATTTGGAATACTTGCAAGCAATGGTACTTGCATAGATCCCTGCCAGGACATCTAATGGTACCGCACAAGAATCCCCACCAGGACTTCAAATGGTACTGCGCAAGGATCTCTGCCAGGACTTCCAATGGTACTCGCAAGGATCTCTGCCAGGACTTCCAATGGTACTCGCAAGGATCTCTGCCAGGACTTCCAATGGTACTCGCAAGGATCTCTGCCAGGACTTCCAATGGTACTCGCAAGGATCTCTGCCAGGACTTCCAATGGTACTCGCAAGGATCTCTGCCAGGACTTCCAATGGTACTCGCAAGGATCTCTGCCAGGACTTCCAATGGTACTCGCAAGGATCTCTGCCAGGACTTCCAATGGTACTCGCAAGGATCTCTGCCAGGACTTCCAATGGTACTCGCAAGGATCTCTGCCAGGACTTCCAATGGTACTCGCAAGGACCTCTGCCAGGACTTCCAATGGTACTCGCAAGGATCTCTGCCAGGTTTTCCAATGGTACTCGCAAGGATCTCTGCCAGGACTTCCAATGGTACTCGCAAGGATCTCTGCCAGGACATCCAATGGTACTTGCAAGAATCCCTGCCAGGACATCCATGGTACCTCGCAAGAATCCCTGCCAGGACTTCCAATGGTACTCCTCAATCCTCCACATTCACTAGGTGCATGGAAAATGGCTCTATAGAAATGAAGTTCTGGGAGCATGCCCTTGTCAATAATCCATAAGCTCCCAAGCAATGGCACTTGGAAATATTTGACAACCCTGAGGATGATATCACAGGAAGTAATAAAAGTTGTTTTTCACACTACAGGAACAAGAAAAAAAGAATGCTACGGCATGCTTTTCAATGGACAAGGGAGGCTTAGAGGGGGTCAACCTAGAGTGAGACCTAGGGGAGTCATGCCTACAATAATCTTTTAGGTGACTGGAGCATATGGAATACTCGCAAGCAATGGTACCTCGCAAGAATCCCTGCCAGGACATCTAATAGTACCTCGCAAGAATCCCTGCCAGGACTTCCAATGGTACCCGCAAGGATCCCTGCCAGGACTTCCAATGGTACTCGCAAGGATCCCTGCCAGGACATCCAATGGTACTCGCAAGGATCCCTGCCAGGACATCCAATGGTACTTGCAAGGATCTCTGCAAGGACATCCAATGGTACCTCGCAAGAATCCCTGCCAGGACTTCCAATAGTAGTCCTCAATCCTCCACAAATACTGGGTGCATGGAAAGGGGCTCTATAGAGATGAAGTTCTGGGAGCATGCCCTTGTCAATAATGAATAAGCTCCCAAACAGTGGCACTTGGAAATATTTGATAACCCTGGTGATGTCACAGAGAGTAATAAAAGTTGTTTTTCACTACAGGAACAAGAAAAAAAGAATGCTGAGATATGCTTTTCAATAGGTGAGGGGGGCTTAGGGGGAGGGGGTCATGCCTACACAAATCTTTTAAGTGACATATGGAATGGAATTTAAAAGGTAGTAGTTGAAAAAGTCTCACCATAACCATCTTCTGAGCCTCCAGTCCCCCAGGACCAGGATATGGCACATGTAGCACTTTGTATCATTTGGATTTGTGCTATGAATGCGGAGCTAGCATTGATCAGCATTTCGCTTCCCTACCTCCTCAAATTAAGGGGTCCACAAAAAAGACGACGCAACACTGGGTTGGTGTCTCAGCCATGAGCATCTATCGCAGAATGCCACTTATGTGGACGCTGGAAACACATATTGGATGTTTAGTATTTACAGCACAGCTATTGCGGCTTAACTGGCTATTTGTTTAACTGTTGGCACAGACTAACCATTGGTGGCTGGAGGAGTGATTTGGAGGAGGACATGCATTGGAGCTGTTGAGACCAGGAAGCTGGTCCTGCCGGCTGATGAGCGGACTCTGCCTACGGCACAAACAGTCCCCCAACAAGGGATAGCATTAAAAGGTTTGTTGTGTACAACTCCACCCTCATACTGAAATCAGGTGCTCTAAGATTCACATTTAAGCTGTGAAGGCCAGGTAGAGATCGGCACGGAGCCCACTCACACTCCTGTAGCAGATGACGCAAGTCTTAAACGGAGGGTTGCACACCACTGGTATCATCCACAAGAAACTTATTTCTTATTATCATAATTATAAGCAGATGTCCAGAGCATCCCACCCCCCCTTACATTGGGTGTCAAGAGTCCCTCCACCAAGTTGAAAGCCCCCCACCCTCCCTTACATCACAGTTCTTGTTCTGCTGCTAGGAAGAAGCTGGGGCTGGAGCTGGGAAGCAGAAAGTGCAGGGTCTGGAGAAGAACCAGAGGAGGGCTGGATTCAGCTGCTGGAGTCTGCTGAATAGTAAGATGGGGGGGGGGGGCAGAGATAAGGGGGTGCAGTGGCTGAACAGAGAGGCGCAGGATCTGTAAAAGGAGTTCTGTAATCCTTTCTGCTGCTAAGACGGGGGGGGGGGGCAGAGACAAGCCACTCCGCTGCTGCATGGAGAAGTGCAGGATCTGGTGAAGGAGTTCTGTCCTCCTCTCTGCTGCCAACTGCCAAGACAAAGTGGGGCAGAGACAAGGGGGGGGCCTCAGCTGCAGGAGAGGTGCAAGGGTAACATGAAATGGCCAGGTGGCCAGATTCAGCCTGCGGGCCTTGTGCCTGACACATGTGCTTTACACAATAACCCAACAACTCTATTTGTAGGTAGCTACCTGCAAATACCAGAAAAAAGGTCAATGACGATCGGTAGTTCAAAAATATAGTCCAATACTAAAGAAGGGGGGGGGGGGCTGTGTGGCTTTGGGAACACGTGGGTATGTTTCTAGTATGTTTTATTATATGTAATTAAAAGGATTTATTAAAAAAATCTGTAGTGAATAAATAATATCTGATCACATTGAATGCATTTCATGAAGTAGCGATCATTTTAGGTGTATTAGAGTCTAGTCTATAATAGTTAAAACTCTCGGTTTACTGTGTGCAAGAGACACGGGGGCGCCGCAAGTGCACAGAAATTGCTAAGATCTTCTAATGTACTTGCAGGAACCACAGGGTGTCCACACTTGGGCGATATTCTTAGTTTGAACAGTATGTCTGGCAGGTTTATTTTAAGGCTGAACTCCAGGAAAGCAGCTTGAAACACAGTAGAGATAAATACATATGAAAAGTTTCGACAAAGATTTTATTATCTGGACACCCCTGACAATGCCATTCAGCACAGCTGGATCAAGAACAACCCCTGCCCACCCGCTGATTGAACAGTGAAGGAGCAGCAGCACACACAAACGTCATCCCTCTGCTCTCAGTACATTTTCTTTAAACCTTTTTGTAAAAATGAAAATTTGTATTTGGGTGGGGATAAAGATTTATGCAGGGGGGAGTCTAAGGGTTCCCATATCAACATCCTGAGTGGGCAACAGCTGCATATGTAGAGGACCAAGTGGAAAAAAGTGGAAAAAAGAGGTGGAAGGCGCGTGATCCAACGCTTGGATCAAGATGATACAGTTTATTCATATACAAAAAAGATAAATGCATCTAAAAAAAAGTTTATACGTATTCATAAAAACTGGGTTACAAATTATACACATTAAAAGTTGTATACGATTCCAACACTTTTTATATGTGCTCTTTACTATACATATATTTGGTATTTATTCTATTTAGAGCGCTGGGATGTGGACAGTTCTAACGTAAAGGAGAACCCATCACTTACCATGTGATACACCTCCCAACTAGCCACTCCTTTTTTTGTTGGTCTACCATATTGCGTAGACTTTCTTTTGTTTTCCAAGGCTCTAGTGAAGAGGGAACCCCTCGAAACGCGTCAACCCACCTTTGAGCACTTGCCCTTGCATGGGCATGTCTAACTTTTAATGTGTATATTTTGTAACCCAGTTTTTATGAATATGTAGAAACTTTTTTATATGCATTTATCTATTTTGTATATGAATAAACTGTATCATCTTGATCAGATCACGTGCCTTCCACCTCATTTTCCCACTTGGCCTTCTTCGGACCACCCCTGGTCAGTTTAGGCAGCGGGACACGCATGATCATCTTCTATTTTCCTTCTTTTGAAAGTCCTACCACTCTATACCAACAACGCCCTCACGAGCGCAGATGAAATTCTTTCTTTGTTTATATTTGCATATGTAGAGGAGCCCACCCATCACGAATGGCCAGTCAAAGCCTACAGGAACAGATGACCCATAAGTTTAGAAAACCGGATACCGTATAATTAGCAGTAATCCGCACAGGTTTACAAAAGGTCGCTCTTGCCAAACCAACCTATTAAAGCGGAGTTCCACACAAAAATGGAACTTCCGCTTTTCAGGACCCTCCCCCCCTCCGGTGTCACATTTGGCACCTTTCAGGGGGGAGGGGGGTGCAGATACCTGTCTAAGACAGGTATTTGCACCCACTTCCGGCATAGACTCCCACGGGAGTCTATGCCTCTTCCTGTCCCTCCGCGCTGTCTCCTGGGAAACACGCAGGTCCCAGGAGATAGCGGGGACCAGTTACGACATGCAGCGTGACTCGCGCATGCGCAGTAGGGAACCGGGAAGTGAAGCTGCAACGCTTCACTTCCTGATTCCCTCACCTAGGATGGCGGCAGCAGCTGCCGATAGTAGAGCGAGTGATCGGCGTCGGCTACCGACATCGCTGGACCCTGGGACAGGTAAGTGGCAATTTATTAAAAGTCAGCAGCTGCAGTATTTGTAGCTGCTGGCTTTTAATATTTTTTTTTTAGGTGGACTCCCTCTTTAACATTCTACGAGGAAGCGAGCTGACATCTGGACAAAGGTAGGCCGCTGGATGTGGTGTATTTGGATTTTGCAAATGCAATTGATACAGTTCCCCACAAATGCTTAATCTACAAGCTGAGGTCTGTAGGCATGGACCGTAAGGTTTGTTCTTGGATAGAAAACTGGCTACAGGGGCGTGTCCAAAGGGTGGTGATAAATAATGTAAACTCAGAATGGTCTATTGGGGTACCCCAAGGCTCTGTTCTGGGACCAATTCTGTTTAATTTATTTATAAATGATATAGAGGATGGGATACATAGCTCAATCTCAGTGTATTCGGACGACACAAAAGGGTTAAAACAAGTACAACACAGCAGTATATATAAACTTTACAAGAGGAGCTGAATAAATTAATAGAGTGGGCTATTGAATGGCAAATTAAGTTTAACATTAAAATATGTAAGGTAATGCACTTTGGGGGGGTAAGAATATTAAACATAAGTTACTCACTAAGGGGAGAACCCCTAGGGGCTTCCAGGATGGACAAAGCTCTAGGGGTCCTAGTAGAGGACAGACTGAGCAATAGCATGCAATGTCAAGCTGCGGCTATCAAAGCCGGCAGAAAATTAGCATGCATTAAAAATGGAATTTACTCCAGGAGATAAAACGAATATTCTGCCACTTTATAAAAACGCTGGTTCGGCCGCATCTGGAGTATTCCATCTAATTCTGGTCACCAGTCCTCAGAAGGGATGTGCTAGAGCTGGAGAGAGTCCAACTAAGGGCAACTAAATTAATAAGGGGACTGGAGGACATCAATTATGAGGAACGCCTACAAGCGCTAAATGTATTCTCGCTGGAGAAGAGAGGAGATATGATAGCGATATAAAAATATCTCATTGGTGATCCCAGTGCAAGTATGAAACTTTTCAGTCCCAGGGAGTGTAGAGAGGACACGGGGGCCACATGATTAGACTGGAAGAGAAGCGGTTTAACCTTAAGCTGCGTAGGGGGTTTTACACTGTCAGGGCGGTAAGGATGTGGAACTCTCTTCCACAATCGGTGGTGTTGGCAGGAAGCATGGATAGTTTTAAAAGACTACTGGACCTGTATCTTAGCAAAAACAATATACAGGGATATGGAAAATGATTTTTCTACACACACGTTGAACTGGATGGACTGTTGTCTTTATTCCACCTTACCTATTATGTAACTATGGATAAAATTGTTGCTGTTCACACATGGGATGAGCATCACCGGCAATGCCTTTCCTCTCCTCCTGCCTTGATGCTCAGCAAGATTGTCCTATCTGTGCCCCAGCTGCTCAACACTGTTGCTATGAAGGTCCACCCATTCCTTCTGGGTTCAGGTCTGAGCATACCTGGCACACTTATACAGTATCTCACAAAAGTGAGTACACCCCTCACATTTTTGTAAATTTTTTATTTTATCTTTTTATGTGACAACATTGAGGAAATGACACTTTGCTACAATGTAAAGTAGTGAGTGTACAGCTTGTATAACAGTGTAAATTTGCTGTCCCCTCAAAATAACTCAACACAGCCATTAATGTCTAAACCGCTTGGCAACAAAAGGGAGTACACCCCTAAGTGAAAATGTGCACATTGGGCCCAAAGTGTCAATATTTTGTGTTGCCACCATTATTTTCCAGCACTGCCTTAACCCTCTTGGACATGGAGTTCACCAGAGCTTCACAGGTTGCCACCGGAGTCCTCTTCCACTCCTCCATGACAACATCACGGAGCTGGTGGATGTTAGAGACCTTGAGATCCCCCTCCCTCCATTTGAGGATGCCCCACAGAGATTATCAATGGAGACATGCTTGGCCAGTCCATCACCTTTACCCTCAGCTTCTTTAGCAAGGCAGTGGTTGTCTTGGAGGTGTGTTTGGGGTCGTTATGTTGGAATACTGCCCTGCAGCCCAGTCTCTGAAGGGAGGGGATCATGCTCTGCTTCAGTATGTCACAGTACATGTTGGCATTCATGGTTCCCTCAATGAACTGTAGCTCCCCAGTGCCGGCAGCACTCATGCAGCCCCAGACCATGACACTCCCACCACCATGCTTGACTGTAGGCAAGACACACTTGTCTTTGTACTCCTCACCTGGTTGCCGCCACACAAGCTTGACACCATCTGAATCAAATAAGTTTACCTTGGCCTAAATCAGACCACAGGACATGGTTCCAGTAACCAATGCCCTTAGTCTGCTTGTCTTCAACAAACTGTGCTTTCTTGAGCATCATCTTTAGAAGAGGCTTCCTTCTGGAACGACAGCCGTGCAGACCAATTTGATGCAGTGTGCGGCGTATGGTCTGCGCACTGACAGGCTGACCCAACACCCCTTCAACCTCTGCAGCAATGCTGGCGGCACTCATACATCTATTTATTTTACATCTATTTCCCAAAGAAAACACCTGGATATGACGCGGAGCACTTACACTCAACTCCTTTGGTTGACCATGGCGAGGCCTGTTTTGAGTGGAACCTGTCCTGTTAAACCCCTGTATGGTCTTGGCCATCAAGCTGCAGCTCAGTTTCAGGGTCTTGGCAATCTTCTTATAGCCTAGGCCAGTGATGGCGAACCTTGGCACCCCAGATGTTTTGGAACTACATTTCCCATGATGCTCCACTACACTGCAGAGTGCATGAGCGTCGTGGGAAATGTAGTTCCAAAACATCTGGGGTGCCAAGGTTCGCCATCACTGGCCTAGGCCATCTTTATGTAGCGCAACAATTATTTTTTTCAGATCCTCAGAGAGTTCTTTGCGGTGCCATGTTGAATGTCCAGTGACCAGTAAGGATGGTCTCAGGCGTGTTCATAGCTCCACACGCCTGAGCCTGCCAGGAAGCTTACACTGCGCAGCACTAATCACAGGCAGTGCACAGATCGGGAAATGTCTTACTGCCTGTGATTAGCGCTGCACAGTATAAGCTTCCTTGCGGGCGCGGGCACGTGGAGCTGCGAACACGCCTGAGTCCTTAGTGACCAGTATGAGAGAGTGAGAGCGATAACACCAAATCTAACACATCTGCTCCCCATTCCCACCTGAGACCTTGTAACACTAACGAGTCATATGACACCGGGGGAGGGAAAATGGCTAACTGGGCCCAATTTGGACATTTCCACTTAGGGGTGTACTCACTTTTGTTGCCAGCGGATTAGACATTAATGGCTGTGTGTTGAGTTATTTTGAGGGGACAGCAAATTTACACTGTTATACAAGCTGTACACTCACTACTTTACATTGTAGCAAAGTGTCATCTCTTCAGTGTGGTCACATGAAAAGATAGAATAAAATATTTACAAAAATGTGAGGGGTGTACTCACTTTTGTCAGATACTGTATGTATATCAACACAGGAAAGTACAATAAAAACCATAACAGGTTTTAGGAATAAAGTCAGGAATGCCTGGCACAATTGGTCAAATAGCTTAAAGTTAATGTTACAGAACTTGCAAGATTTCCTGCCAGGATTTCAAATGGCACTCCCAAGAAGGATGACCCCGGTACAAATGTGGACTGTAAAGGGAATACAATGGCATCCTCTCTATACCCCCCTTCCCATTGGCTTCTGACTGTGCAGTGGAAGAGCAGCAGAAGACTAAGTTCATCCCCTGATCACTCTGCTCTCTCATCCCATCAGCATGATCCTGTTCAGCAAATCTGCATGCAGCACATCCGATTGGCCCGTTCCTCTCCCAGTCTGGGTTTTGCCATATAATAAATACATTTAAATGATCAACAACAAAGCTGCATTCATTTGGAGTCCACTTTTAAGGCGATTGGTTTCTAGGCCAACCAAAGTGATTTGGCTCCCATACCTTGCTATGAATCACGGCGTGGAGGAGTGCAAGAGGCAGCCCGCCTGTGTACAGGAATGCGTCGAACGCCTCCCCCGCAGCGAGCAAGGCTAATTTGAATTACCGGGTAATTAGCTATAAACTTTAGGGAAAAATTAGCAGAATAGCAGAGACAGTAATTGCAGCAACAAGGTGAGGGAAAGTGGTTATTACGCAGCTCGGGAGCAATTAGATGCAGCTCAGACATTTCCTGGCAAGCCCTGGGAGACCGGTCTGCTGGAGGTTTTTAATCCTCTGCCTCGGCAATAAACAAGGTAAATGCTTGCTTAATTTACTTCAATTAATGCCGGCACAAAGCAATTCATTACCCCGCTACTCCACACAAGGTGGAGGCCGTAGGGTATCGTTTCCTCCGCTTAATGCAGGAGGGGGGCGTGCAAGTAATATAGAACCACAACCGTATAAAAAAAGAAAAAAAAAACACACCATCCACCAACACAATTCAATGCACAGACATGGCTGTGACAAGACTGGGAAAACAATGCCAGCGCCGACTTCAATTTAATGGGAAAGTAGACTGCGCACATTTTGATGGCCGGCTTCAGACCGTGGCGCTTAGCATTAGGCAAATCATTCAGAATATATATTGTGTCTAGGCTCCGCAACTTTTTTTGCAGGTGGGTTGGGTGCTATAAGAACTGCATGCATGGTGTGAATGAGACCCAACTGTCACTTTTTTTGTTTTGTTTAAACAACTTTCACTAAAGGGAGCTTAGTTAGCTTCCTGCAATAACTTTGTTTTTGACTTGAGATAAATGTTTCAGCTATACATATATATGGAAAGTAATTCCGCCAACTCATACACTTGCATTGTGAGATGGAGCAGTAAAGAACAGCCACTAAAAGAGGCTCTAATACCCGGAGTGCAGAGCTGGGAACTCATCATGGTGGGAACCCCTCATAATGGGCACAGCAGGTGTACAGACCCGGGAACTCCATACAGGGATGATAGAAACCCCTCATAGTGGGCACACCAGGTAGACAGACCCGGGAACCCAGCACAGGGAGGGAGGGAACCCCTTATAATGGGCACAGCAGGTGTGTAGACCCAGGAACTCAGCACAGGGATAGCAAGAACCCCTCATAATGGGCACAGCAGGTGTACAGACCCGGGAACTCCATACAGGGATGATAGAAACCCCTCATAGTGGGCACACCAGGTAGACAGACCCGGGAACCCAGCACAGGGATGGTGGGAGCCCCTCATAATGGGTACAGCAGGTGTACAGACCCAGGAACTCAGCACAGGGATAGCAAGAACCCCTCATAATGGGCACAGCAGGTGTACAGACCCAGGAACTCAGCACAGGGATGATAGAAACCCCTCATAGTGGGCACACCAGGTAGACAGACCTGGGAACCCAGCACAGGGATGGTGGGAGCCCCTCATAATGGGTACAGCAGGTGTACAGACCCAGGAACTCAGCACAGGGATAGCAAGAACCCCTCATAATGGGTACAGCAGGTGTACAAACCCAGGAACTCAGCACAGGGATGGTGGGAACCCCTCATAATGGGCACAGCAGGTGTGCAGACCCAGCAAATTAGCACAGGGATGGTAGGGAACACCCTCATAGAGGGCACTGCAGGTATACAGACCTGAGAACCCAGCACAGGGATGGTGAGAACCCCTCCTAATGGGCACAGCAGGTGTACAGACCCAGGTACTCAGTGAAGGGATGTTAGAAACCCTCGTAATGGGCGCAGCAGGTGTACAACCCTAGCAACTCAATTGACAGGCATTTATAACGTATGTTCAGCGAGCACTTGTTAACATAATTGCAGAAAAAAAACAAAGCATTTTGATGTGCTTTAGTGGGTTTCATTTGCATATTTTAACAAGAATTTCACAAAGCACTTAACACACTTTTAAGTTATAAAAAGAACACCAGGGTTTCTTTGACAGTCTAAAGCTGCCTTTCTCAGCCAGGGTTTTGTACTGAGGTTGCTGGGGAGAACAGTGGAAGTTTGATCTGCCGCCTGCACTGACCACCAATGTATAGGATCGCTACTACACTGACAACCCATATAAAGGAGATCCCCTCTACACTGACCACCAATGTATGGGATCGCTACTACACTGACAACCCATATAAAGGAGATCCCCTCTACACTGACCACCAATGTATAGGATCGCTACTACACTGACAACCCATATAAGAGATCCCCTCTACACTGACCACCAATGTATAGGATCGCTACTACACTGACAACCCATATAAGAGATCCCCTCTACACTGACCACCAATGTATGGGATCGCTACTACACTGACAACCCATATAAAGGAGATCCCCTCTACACTGACCACCAATGTATGGGATCGCTACTAGACTGACAACCCATATAAAGAGATCCCCTCTACACTGACCACCAATGTATGGGATCGCTACTAGACTGACAACCCATATAAAGGAGATCCCCTCTACACTGACCACCAATGTATGGGATCACTACTACACTGACAACCCATATAAAGGAGATCCCCTCTACACTGACCACCAATGTATGGGATCGCTACTAGACTGACAACCCATATAAAGAGATCCCCTCTACACTGACCACCAATGTATGGGATCGCTACTAGACTGACAACCCATATAAAGGAGATCCCCTCTACACTGACCACCAATGTATGGGATCGCTACTAGACTGACAACCCATATAAAGGAGATCCCCTCTACACTGACCACCAATGTATGGGATCGCTACTACACTGACAACCCATATAAAGGAGATCCCCTCTACACCGACCATCAATGTATGGGATCGCTTCCACACTGACAACCCATATAAGAGATCCCTTCTACACTGACCACCAATGTAAGAGGTCCCTTCTACACTGACCACCAATATAAGTGATCACTGTAAGAGATCCCTACTACACCGATCACTATCGTAAGAGATCCTTTCTACACTGACCACCAATGTATGGGATCACTACTATACTGACAACCCACATAAGAGATCCCTTCTACACTGACCACCAATGTAAGAGATCCCTTCTACACTGACCACCAATGTAAGAGATCCCTTCTACACTGACCACCAATGTAAGAGATCCTTTCTACACTGACCACCAATATAAGAGATCCCTTCTACACTGACCACCAATGTAAGAGATCCCTTCTACACTGACCACCAATGTAAGAGATCCCTTCTACACTGACCACCAATATAAGAGATCCCTTCTACACTGACCACCAATATAAGTGATCACTACTACACTGATCACCAATATAAGTGATCACTACTACACTGACCACCAATATAAGAGATCCCTTCTACACTGACCACCAATGTAAGAGATCCCTTCTACACTGACCACCAATATAAGAGATCCCTTCTACACTGACCACCAATATAAGTGATCACTACTACACTGATCACCAATCAAAGAGATCCCTACTACACTGATCACTACCGTAAGAGATCCTTTCTACACTGACCACCTATATAAGTGATCACTACTACACTGACCACCGATATAAGTGATCACTACTACACTGATCACCAATCAAAGATACCGTAAGAGATCCCTTCTACACTGACCACCAATGTATGGGATCAATACTACACTGACAATCCATATAAGTCCATCCAGTTCAACCTTAAAAACAATGAATAAAAAAAATAAAAAATATCGTACAATCCAATACCCAAGACCCAATTCTATACCCACAGTTGATCCAGAGGAAGGCAAAAAGCCCCAGCAGAGCATGCTCCAATTTGCTACAGCAGGGGAAAAAAATCCTTCCTGATCCCCGAGAGGCAATCGGATTTTCCCTGGATCAACTTTATCTATAAATGTCAGTACCCAGTTATATTGTGTACATTTAGGAAAGTATCCAGGCCCTTCTTAAAGCAATCTACTGAGCTGACTAGAACCACCTTTGACGGGAGTCTATTCCACATTTTCACAGCTCTTATGCCCCGTACACACGGTCGGACTTTGTTCGGACATTCCGACAACAAAATCCTAGGATTTTTTCCGACGGATGTTGGCTCAAACTTGTCTTGCATACACATGGTCACACAAAGTTGTCGGAAAATCCGATCATTCTGAACGCGGTGACGTAAAACATGTACGTCGGGACTATAAACGGGGCAGTGGCCAATAGCTTTCATCTCTTTATTTATTGTGAGCATGCGTGGCACTTTGTGCGTTGGATTTGTGTACACACGATCGGAATTTCCGACAACGGATTTTGTTGTCGGAAAATTTTATAGCCTGCTCTCAAACTTTGTGTGTCGGAAAATCCGATGGAAAATGTGTGATGGAGCCCACACACGGTCGGAATTTCCGACAACAAGGTCCTATCACACATTTTCCGTCGGAAAATCCGACCGTGTGTACGGGGCATAAGTGTGAAGGAACCTTTCCGTATTTGGAGATGAAATCCCTTTTCCTCTAGACGTAAAGAGTGCCCCCTTGTCCTCTGTGTTGACCATAAAGAGAATAACTCAACACCAAGTTCACTATATGGACCCCTTATATATTTGTACATGTTGATCATATCCCCCCTTATTCTCTTCTCAAGAGTGAATAAATTCAGTGGCTCTAATCTTTCCTCATAGCTGATCTCCTCCATGCCTCTTATCAGATGGTTGCCCTTCTCTGCACTTTCTCCAGTTCCCCGATATCGATAGTGATACACTGATCACCATCGTAAGAGATCCCTTCTACATTGATCACCAATGTAAGGGATCATTTCTTCACTGACCACCAATATAAGGGATCCCTTCTTCACTGACCACCAATATAAGGGATCCCTTCTTCACTGACCACCAATATAAGGGATCCCTTCTTCACTGACCACCAATATAAGGGATCCCTTCTTCACTGACCACCAATATAAGGGATCCCTTCTTCACTGACCACCAATATAAGGGATCCCTTCTTCACTGACCACCAATGTAAGGGATCACTTCTTCACTGACCACCAATGTAAGGGATCCCTTCTTCACTGACCACCAATGTAAGGGATCACTTCTTCACTGACCACCAATGTAAGGGATCACTTCTTCACTGACCACCAATGTAAGGGATCACTTCTTCACTGACCACCAATGTAAGGGATCCCTTCTTCACTGACCACCAATATAAGGGATCACTTCTTCACTGACCACCAATGTAAGGGATCCCTTCTTCACTGACCACCAATATAAGGGATCCCTTCTTCACTGACCACCAATATAAGGGATCCCTTCTTCACTGACCACCAATATAAGGGATCCCTTCTCCACTGACCACCAATATAAGGGATCCCTTCTTCACTGACACCAATATAAGGGATCCCTTCTTCACTGACCACCAATATAAGGGATCCCTTCTTCACTGACCACCAATATAAGGGATCCCTTCTTCACTGACCACCAATATAAGGGATCCCTTCTTCACTGACCACCAATTTAGAAATGACAGATACCCGCCTGGTGAAATTGCTGGTGTCCTCCAGATTTATTCAGCAGGTCTTCACAGTTATTTTGGATAATGATGATGAATATATTCCATTGTCTGCACCTCTGTTCTCCAGCAACAAGCACAACACGAGTACAGATCATTCCAGCCTTACCTGTCTCAGCTGAAAGATGCCTCCCGTCTGAACGTCTTTAGCAGGGACAACCTCCACGGGACAGTAATCTCCATTCTCATTTAATTCCAATATCTGTACCCACAATTCCACCTTCCGGGTGACCTCACTCCACCTGATGAGTAACATGGACTGGATTAGTGTGGCATTTCCACGTCTGCACAATACACACACAATACACACACGCGCGCACACACACACACACACACACAATACACAACATACACGCACACACACATTATACACACGCGCACACAATACACACACTACACACACAATATACACACGCGCACACAATACACACACTACACACACAATATACACACGCTCAGCTGTATTCAGAGGAAACCAATCATGAATAAAACCATGATAAGCAGCAATCATTAATTCTGTCTCCAGCATCTCAGCCTTAATTTAGCCTGTACAACCACATAAGACAAAATTACCAATTTTAACAGCTTTATCCAATTATTAATAAAATGGGATTTAGTGTGGACTTGAACTTAAAAGAGTTGTAGAAACTAAAAAGAAAAAAAATATATATTTGTTACAATAAAATTTGTGCTTTTTTTTTTCTTAAATATATAAAATTTGGATGAAAACACCTGTTGATCCAGCCAGTGACTTCCACTTGCTGGTCAGTGGTAGCAACAATCTGGCTCATCAACCCTCTGCATCGTTGCCAACATTTGGGTTCAAGCTCCAGTTAAATAACAAAAAACAGTCTACGGCTTGCTGTATCTTGCTCTTTTCATTGATTTGAATAGCCTGGGCAGTGGGTTTTGCTAAGACATTAGTAAGACACTTTCAGGTCTTACTGTTCACTCCATCATGGGACCAAGCTCCCAAATATGTGTGGTCCACGATCTTCTCTGTCACAACATTGCTGAGTTCAGGGCCATTGCAACAGGGGAGTGTAGAGCGCATGCAAGGGGGGTTGAATAGGCTGGGAGTGTCTTAGCTTTGTCCAGCCCTCGATAAAGTCACGTGTCAGTGACACAACACGTCGGGAGGAGCCAGGTGACGTCACTTCCGATCTACGGCTGAGACCGGAAGTTTGGAATTGTTCCACGCTGCATCTTTGTGTGACCCCTTGGTCATGGTACTTTACACACATATTTCTGTGATTTTAGATGTAAGGGACTACGTTGTTTTAATAAAGTTTTTTAACTTACTACACTATGCAGATCTTTATTTCCATTTTATGTGCAAGCCGAGTTCCATCTGCCACAAGTTGATCTTCACAAGCTGATGATTCTTTGAGAGCGCGTAATTACCCATTATAAGGTTGAGCGGCCATTGCACAGTGGTGGATTGTCTGTGTTGGGATTGAGTCACTATTCGATCTCACTGGATCACAGTACTTCTTGATATATACTTTTTTTCTGTCATATCATCATCATTGACCTGGACTTGGATTTATCACAATTAATATTTTTATTTTATTCAATTTTTTCTGGACTTTTTGATACGCCACATGTTGAATTTTGCACATTCTTATGTGTTTTTATTGCACATTTGGTTATATACAGTATTTTCACAATTATGAAGTATTTAAACTAATTTGAGATTGTTAGCACCTTTCTAATATATGAATTTTTTCACTTTATGTGACTAGATTTATAATGCTGCGGGATCTCACTCTCTAATAAGGAACAGCACTACAGGATCTTCCTCATCGGTGACAGAGCAGTATTTGAGAATCACCCACCAGGTCAAGTCATAATCGTGTCTGTTTATCTGCTCTCATCGGTGCAGCTCGTACTTTGACAGCAACCAATTTTTAATAGAATGTGTGAACATTTGGTTAACAGTTTTTTATTATTCTCAAATGTTTCTCCCATCCACATAGCTTACATATACATAACACTAAAATTAAAAAAGATGGAGCGATAGAAACACAGCTAGTACGATTTGGAAATAGTTCCAAGGTCCAGGTGTGCCAGTAGGCAATGTTAACATACTGCTGAGACCAGACCAGGGTTTAGGGGTTCCGGTCTGCATCAGTGTGGACAGCCAGCTGTAGAGAGCAGAAGTGACTCTGTGGATATGGGTGAGAGAGAAAAAGAGGAGCGGCGCCACTCTGAGTGCAGTATATCAGTTAAAATTCAATGTTTAATAAAAGTAAGATCAACTCTCATTTTGGCGAGACATAATGTGAATGGCAAAAGTAGCTTGGGCTCCTGTAGTCCAGCTGGGCAGCAGTGGTGGTCAGCAGTTTCTGAGGCTCCGAGGCTAAAGACGGTTACACAACAAGCACGTCAGTGGTGCTGGATGGGAGGCGTGGTCAAGCTCGCGTTCGGAGCCTGCATGCTCCTTCATCAGGCACATGAATAAAGGATATGCCCGATTAAAGAGCGGCAATGCTCCGAACGCGAGCTCAACCACGCTTCCCGTCCAGCACCGCTGATGTGCTTGTTGTGTGACCATCATCAGCCTTGGGAACCACCGGAGTCCACAGAAACAGCTGCTGCCCAGTTGGACCACAGGAGCCAAAGCGACCCCTCGATAGGGCCGACTGCGTCAAAGGGACCCCCTCGCTAGGGCCGACTGCGTCAAAGCGACCCCCTCGCTAGGGCCGACTGCGTCAAAGCGACCCCCTCGCTAGGGCCGACTGCGTCAAAGCGACCCCCTCGCTAGGGCCGACTGCGTCAAAGCGACCCCCTCGCTAGGGCCGACTGCGTCAAAGCGACCCCCTCGCTAGGGCCGACTGCGTCAAAGCGACCCCCTCGCTAGGGCCGACTGCGTCAAAGCGACCCCCTCGCTAGGGCCGACTGCGTCAAAGCGACCCCCTCGCTAGGGCCGACTGCGTCAAAGCGACCCCCTCGCTAGGGCCGACTGCGTCAAAGCGACCCCCTCGCTAGGGCCGACTGCGTCAAAGCGACCCCCTCGCTGGGCCGACTGCGTCAAAGCGACCCCCTCGCTGGGCCGACTGCGTCAAAGCGACCCCCTCGCTGGGCCGACTGCGTCAAAGCGACCCCCTCGCTGGGCAGACTGCGTCAAAGCGACCCCCTCGCTGGGCCGACTGCGTCAAAGCGACCCCCTCGCTGGGCCGACTGCGTCAAAGCGACCCCCTCGCTGGGCCGACTGCGCCAAAGCGACCCCCTCGCTGGGCCGACTGCGCCAAAGCGACCCCCTCGCTGGGCCGACTGCGCCAAAGCGACCCCCTCGCTGGGCCGACTGCGCCAAAGCGACCCCCTCGCTGGGCCGACTGCGCCAAAGCGACCCCCTCGCTGGGCCGACTGCGTCAAAGCGACCCCCTCGCTGGGCCGACTGCGTCAAAGCGACCCCCTCGCTGGGCCGACTGCGTCAAAGCGACCCCCTCGCTGGGACGACTGCGTCAAAGCGACCCCCTCGCTGGGCCGACTGCGTCAAAGCGACCCCCTCGCTGGGCCGACTGCGTCAAAGCGACCCCCTCGCTGGGCCGACTGCGTCAAAGCGACCCCCTCGCTGGGCAGACTGCGTCAAAGCGACCCCCTCGCTGGGCCGACTGCGTCAAAGCGACCCCCTCGCTGGGCCGACTGCGCCAAAGCGACCCCCTCGCTGGGCCGACTGCGCCAAAGCGACCCCCTCGCTGGGCCGACTGCGCCAAAGCGACCCCCTCGCTGGGCCGACTGCGCCAAAGCGACCCCCTCGCTGGGCCGACTGCGCCAAAGCGACCCCCTCGCTGGGCCGACTGCGCCAAAGCGACCCCCTCGCTGGGCCGACTGCGTCAAAGCGACCCCCTCGCTGGGCCGACTGCGTCAAAGCGACCCCCTCGCTGGGCCGACTGCGTCAAAGCGACCCCCTCGCTGGGCCGACTGCGTCAAAGCGACCCCCTCGCTGGGCCGACTGCGTCAAAGCGACCCCCTCGCTGGGCCGACTGCGTCAAAGCGACCCCCTCGCTGGGCCGACTGCGTCAAAGCGACCCCCTCTCTAGCCAGCTGCATCAAAGTGACCGCTCTCTGCCCAACTGCATCAATGTCAACCCTCTTTGGCCAACTGCATCCAACTGATCCCTCTCTGGTCAATCCACACTCTACTGTGAAGTAAATACTAACTTGCTTCTAGCATTTTTGGATGGACATTAAGTGCCAAGATGGGACAGACAAAAAGAGTTGTAGAAGCCAAGAAAAGTTAGGATGGAAAAAAAGAAAATAAAGCAAGAATAAAAAAAATAAAGCATGGAAAATTAAAGTGAAAAAGAGATAAAAGAATGATAAAGAAAAGAAAAAGGAAAGAAAGGATTAGCAAAGAAAGGGGGGAATTAGGAAAAGGATGAATAGAGAAGATAAGGCCAGGGTAAGAAGAAAGGAAGAAAAGGGGGGGGGGATTCCTGTTTTTATGCAAATGTTGTCAGAAATATGCAATCGCGTAAACCCATGTGCAAAGGGTTAATTCCAAATTTTAGGCGTTAAGCAGTACTGTACCTCATTTATGGAAACCAGCCCAAAAGAAGCTATCCTTATGAATCCCACAGGGAGAATTGAAATTATGGCTGTCATTTTTCAAGTACAAGTTAGAAAATAATGAACACAACATGACTAGCTGTTATGGGCCAAGACACAGAAGCCGATCGATGTAAATCGGGAACAAAGGAAAAATAAGAGCGACAATGTTGTCTAGAGATAGTGAAATCAATCTGCCAGTCAGTCAAATCTTTCATCAAATCCAGCCTCTATTGGCTGCTTGCCATTCCTTCGATAATCTCATTGTGTACAAGGCATTACCCGAGTCAGTGACCCACAAGGTCGTAAAACTGGATCATGACCCCTTATGATCTGAACTCAAAAAGTGAAGATTTGCTACCTCATAGCAAACAATTAAAACTATTCTCTGTCCCTAAACAGCACACTGAAAAACCTATCTTTGTCACGAAGTCTTCATAACAATTAGCAGTGCACTTCCTGTGCCTAGGCACTCCTAATATCAGTGCACTTCCTGTGCCTAGGCACTGCTGATATCAGTGCATTTCCTTTGCTTATCACTCCAATTCTGTATTTTCATAACTGTACAGTACATCTACAGTGTGAGATCATCTAGGGCATTGGCCTCCAAACAGCGGCCCTTTGCTTGCTTTTATTCGGCCCTTGGGGCACTATTTTTTTTCCACCGATACCAACAATGGTGCACAATTCCCCCACTGACACCAAAGATGAGGCACCATTCCTCCCAATGACACCAATGATGGGTAAACAATTACCCCCCCCCCCCACCAACACTAAAGAGATGGGACACAATTCCTCCCAATGACACCTATGACGGGGTCCAATGACACCAACGATGGGGCACAATTCTTCCCAATGAGACCAGAGCTTGGGGATGATTCCTCCCGATGACACCAACGGTGGGGCTTAATTCTTCCCACTAACACCAAAGATGGGGCGCTATTCCTCCCACTGACACCAACAATAGGGTCTCAATTCTTCCCACTGACACCAAAGTTGGGGTATAATTTATTCCCACTGATGTCCGGACCTTTTCTAGTCTCACTGGCCACAGTCCAGCCCTCAAGTCTAAAGGACAGTAAACTGGCCCTTTGTTTAGAGCGGTTGGAGACCTCTGCTGCCTCCGACTGCTAGTCTCACCAGATTAGGAGTGAGATTCGGTGATGTCGCTGTTGTGCTGATCACTGTTCTCCTTGCTGGAGAGGAAACTGTACCTGAGGAGCTGCAGTGCAAAGATCTCCCTGCTTTTGCTTCATCCATTCTGTGGATCTGTATTACTATCACCCCGCTAATCATCCGATCACCAGTCATCCAGGGTGCAACTCTGGCATGAGGAAGCAAAACCCTGTCGCTACCAAGATGGCTGCCTCCACACCAAGAAACTGTGCAGAACAATGCATAGTAAGCCAGTATTGAGAAAACGATTATCTGCAGGGATACTACAGTCAACGCTGGTGACTAGTCCTTTACCCTCTTGTCTGCCTTTCTGGGCACTCATAGCTGCCACAATACTGGTCCTCTTTAATGAGGAATCATCAATAGCAATTCCCACAATTCTACTGAGATGATCAAATAATTTTATCATTTCTAATGTTGTAATACACAGGAATGAGCAGAGAGCACAGCAAAGCTCACCTGTCCCTCAGGCTGCGTGTTTTGGCCTGTATAATCCCCAGATCCCAGAGGGCAGGATTCTTGCGGGGGTCGTTTTGCTTGTGTCCGTAAACCTCAATCGCCAATGCCCCTTCAGTCAGATAATCCAAGAAATCTTCTGTGATGTTAACAGAAAACTCCTAATTAGAAAAAACAAACAAACAAAAAAACAGAAACCGGATAAGCTGACAAAGTGTATATAAAGCCACAATGTTTTATTCTCACTTTAGAGAGATTTCCCAACTTCCTATTGTGTCTCCAGAGCAGGAAGTGAAGAAGGATCTTTCCAGCGGGGACAGCAAAACTTAACAACCAATCCCTATCAGACAAACTTTAAATCTGACCTCCGGCCTTTCCTTCAGTCTTGCATAACTGTACAGACTCCTTAGAGATTCAACTTTAGGTTTAGTGTATGAATAGCTAAATAAATACCCATACACCACATAGATAGCAGAGCTCCCAGGTGCTTGATGCACAGTCGCTGGCTGAGTAGAGTAATGTAGAAAAAATTATTCACACTCCGGTTGTTGTGCTTAAAATTTCTTCATTTTATTGAATAGCCACAGAGAACAAATGCAGATTAAGTCAGTTGACGCGTTTCAGCTATATGACTAAGGCCTTATAGGCTGAAACGTGTCAACTGAATTGATCTGCGTTTGTTCACTGTGGCTATTCAATAAAATGAAGAAATTTTAAGAGCAACAACCGGACTGCGGATCATTTTTTCTACATTACTCTACTCAGCCAGCGACTGTGGATCAAGCATCTGGGAGCTCTGCTATCCATGTGGTGTATGGGTAGTAGCACTGACTTTTTTGTATTTAACCCAGCAATGTAGCCTTTCGGCTTCACAACCGGGCCCCTACTGCGCTTGTAGTAGAGGGAGGGAGGAGGAGGGGGACCGAGCTGCTGATGTAATTCGCTGCGGCCCAGTCTACCGGAAGTGAGGACAGGGTACCTGTAAAAAAACAGGTATCCGCTCCCCCCCAAAAGGTGCCAAATGTGGCACTGGAGGGGGGGGAGGAATCAGATAAGCGGAAGTTCTACTTTTGGGTGGAACTCCGCTTTAACCACTTGCCGACCATATAACTTATATATATGGTGGCAAAGTGGCAGGGCTGCAAAGCTTCTAGGTTTTGGCCGCTGGCGGCCCGCTCCGATTATACAGTGGGAGCCGATTGGCGGGTTCTGCGGCCTAGATGTCCGTCGGCACCCGCCGATCCTTCGGTACAGAGGGAGAACGACGGTCTATCTATGTAAACAAGGCATATCGCCATTCTGTCAGTACATTCTTTGAACTGCTTATATAGGTTTTATTTCATTTTTGATGGTCCTCATGTCTGCCTGTGTAACACAATAGGCCAATATACATATGTGTGATCAAAAATACAGAAAAAAAAAACTGTGAAGGAGATACAGACTCATCCCTGTGCTGCTGAGGGGCTGTCAGTGATTTATATCCATGCTTGTTATCTACCTAAGTCTAAGAGGCAATGTGTTTTGGGTGACGGTGGCGGTCTCTTCACTTATCTGATACCTCAAGATATCACTTTGGACTTTCTAAAAAGTGGATTACATTTATATGCTTTTGCCAGTTGAGTCTGTGCCAGCAATATATTTTAGGCTCATGTTGGACTTTTTTCAAGCGCTTCACCATTTTCCATATATTTTGTTTGCATTCTGTCCATGCATATTGTGATAGCTGATGTTTAATACTAATTTTAATTTAAGATATTCTATGCTCCCAGCGCAACAAATTTGGGTTTTTCTAGTACATTCTTTGTGTTCCTGCAAAGCAGGGGCACCAAATCCATGCCTTCCCCTAGTACAAGCACCTCCCCCACAGTAAGAAAACACCAGCTAGGCACACATTTAACCCTTTGATCACGCTTGATGTTAACCCCTTCCCAGCCAGTGTCATTAGTACAGTAATAGTGCATATTTTTAGCACTGATCGCTGTATTAGTGTCACTGGTCCCCAAAAAGTGTCAGTGTCTGATTTGACCACCTAAATATCGCAGTCCCGCTCGCCACCATTACTAGTAAAAAAAATCCCAGTTTGTAGACACTATAAATTTTGCACAAACCAAATCAATATACACTTATTGGGATTTTTTTCACCAAAAATATATAGCAAAATACATATTGGCCTAAATCTATGAAGAAGAAGATTTTTTTTTTAATATATTATGTTTTATAGCAGAAAGTAAAAATACATTTTTTTTTTCAAAATTGTCTGTCTTTTATTTACATAAAATAAATACTGCAGTTATGATCAAATACCACCAAAAGAAAGCTCTATTTGTGGGGAACAAAAGGACATATATTTTATTTGGGTACAGTGTTGCACAACTGCGCAAGTTTAGGTAACGCAGTGCCGTATTGCAAAAAATGGCTTGGTCATGAAGGGGGGGGGGGTAAATCTTCCAGAGGGCAAGTGGTTAAAGCGGATCTTCACCTTTAGGTTTCCCCCCACCCTCCCTACCACCCATCACCACATGATGGCACATTTTCTTTGCTCAGAGTCTTCTGGGACATGTCACAGGAGCGATGGGACCGTTCACAAAGGTCACCCACCACATTTGGAACATTACATTTTATTGGGGGGGGGGTAACCAGTTTTGATAGGTACCTGCTCCCACTTCCACTCAGATTGCAAAGTTCAGCCCCCTTCTCTTTGCCTGCAGCCTTCTGGGACGTCACAGGTTGCAGAAGGCTATGGGACCATTCACAAAGTGCAGAGCCCATGGGCAGTGGCAGCTGTTAATGCATAAAGAGTCACAACCAGGTTCCCCTTAGTAAACATGGCAACACTGGGGACCTGAACACCAGTGAAGAACTAGCCTGGGTGGGGACAGCGTTGGATCCCTGGACAGGTAAGTGTTTTATTAAAGGCCGCTGCTCTTGTACACAGCCCTGGATTAAGATTATGCTTAGCAAAGAAGGTTTTTAAGCCTAATGCATAGAATGTTTTAAGATAAAAAAAAAACCTCAAGGCTTTAGAACCACTTTAACTGTGAATACATGGATGGACAATACCAGGGGAGCAGTTCCTGTACACACCTTGCAGTGATCGAAGACAACCATGCACTGGGGTTCCTTGTTGATAGGGGAAGCTGTACTTGGGTCCACCTCAGGGGCCACATTGATAGGCTCTGGCTGGTCGTAGAAAGTATAGTGGCAGAAGACAAAGTTGGTGAGGTGCTGCGGCAAACCTGTGGCCTGAAGCACTTTAACCTGAAATATAAAAAGAAAAAGTAAAAAAAAAAGTCATGTATATGTGTTTGGGTGTTTCCAGTGAAGAGTACAGTTGATACTACAGCATATGAAGACATTGTAGACAAATGTGCTTCTCCAACCTTGTGGTAACAGTTTGGAGAAGACCATTTTCTGTTCCAGCATGACTACGCCCCTGTGTGCAAAGCCAGCTCCATAAAGACATGGTTTGACCAGTTTGGTGTGGAGGAACTGGAGCAGCCTGCACAGAGCTCAACCCTATACAAATAATCGTAGACAATTGTGCTGTTCCAAACTTGTGCTAAAGTTTGGTGAAGACCCTTTTCTGTTCCATCATGACTGTGCCCCTGTGTGCAAAGCCAGCTACATAAAGACATGGTTTGACCAGTTTGGTGAGGAGGAACTAGGGTGGCGGCCTGCATAGAGCTCAACCCTATACAATAAAATGTAGACAATTGTGGTCTTCCAGTCTTGTGATAACAGTTTGGTGAACAACTTTTTCTGTTCCATCATGACTGTGCCCCTGTGTCTATAAAGACATGGTTTGACCAGTTTAGTGTGGTGGAACTCAAGTGGCCTGTACAGAGCTCAACCCCATTAAATGCTTTGGGATAAATTAGAACTTATCCAACCTGCCTATACAACTAAGCACAAATTGCCACAGACACATTCCAATTTCGGAAATCTGTCCCTAAAGCGTAGAGCCTGTTATAACTACAGATCCATATGGTTTCGGAATCCTATGTCCAACAAACTTGCATAGATGTGATAAGTGTCCACAGACTTTTAGCTATATGATGTGTATACAATTAATGTATGTACTGTATGTGCACATACTGCAAAGGTGGAGGTCCCGTTGCAGAGGGGTGTTAGATAGGGAAATAGGGAGTTTGTTCTGGTTGCTTCTCCCAATTACTTTTGATTAGTTGCATTCTCCTGTTTTCTCACTGGGGTTCTCCCTCTGGAGAAATTCATTTAAAGAGTTGTCTGGAAGCAAGTGGTGTCATTGGAGTATTGAGAGGTCACTACTAGCAACAAACTTAGTAGACCAGCTCTAGACCCCCATGGGAAAGTCATCAAAAACATGATATAGCCTTTCCAGGTACTGGTCTTACCCAGAGGTAAGCACCACAGGAACCTTCTTCCCAAGTGGGATAAGTGTAAGGAGAACTAGGACTTTGTCAATGCATACCCTGTTTAGTGGGCAGAAGATAGACACAGCTGTTCTTCAATGGATATCACCATGTGATTGAAGGACTACTATGTCTCCCATTATGTTCCAGTAAAGCTTTACAAAAACGCAAGAACTTTTCTTCTCACCGGTCGATGTGTGGCCTAAACCTTGTGGGGTGAGTAAGACTGGGGCCAGACAGGAATGCGGTTGAAAGAGGTCGGGGAGAAAGCAGCTCAGTTTACCGGGCAATGTAGCTGGGTAACAGAGTTAACCAAACTCCCGTTATCTGGAAGCCCGCAGCCTTTCAGGTCAGGTGTGTAGTGTGACCACAATAATACCCAAGTGGGACTTTAAGGAAGGTCATTTCATGTAAATCCCTTTGGGAGTGTAAGAACATGATGAAGTAGGCCTGTAGCCTAAAAGTATGTGCTGTAACAGTCTCAGACAGGTTGCAATAGAACCCCCTAGAGCAAATATGTCAAGCACAAGGCCCACGGCCAAATTTTTCCTGCCAGGGCTTGCCATGTGGTCCTCGCAGCCAGTTTTGCAGGGACGGGTAGAGGAGCCGTCTACACAGGAAGGTATTAAAGCCAGGCCAGATAGGAGAGCGCAGAGATGCAAGGAAGCATTGGGGTATAGCGCACCCCTAAACCCTGCACTCTGTCCGCAGAGCACACTCCCGACTCTCGGCACACTCCCGACACCCCGCAAACTCCCGACACCCTGCACCCGCAAACTCCCGACACCCTGCACGCGGCACACTCCCGACACCCTGCACGCGGCACACTCCCGACACCCTGCACGCGGCACACTCCCGACACCCTGCACGCGGCACACTCCCGACACCCTGCACGCGGCACACTCCCGACACCCTGCACGCGGCACACTCCCGACACCCTGCACGCGGCACACTCCGGACAACCGGCACACTCCCGACACCCTGCACGCGGCACACTCCCGACACCCTGCACGCGGCACACTCCCGACACCCTGCACGCGGCACACTCCCGACACCCTGCACGCGGCACACTCCCGACACCCTGCACGCGGCACACTCCGGACAACCGACACACTCCCGACACCCTGCACGCGGCACACTCCGGACAACCGACACACTCCCGACACCCTGCACGCGGCACACTCCGGACAACCGACACACTCCCGACACCCTGCATGTGGCACACTCTGGACAACCGACACACGCCCGACACCCTGCACGCGGCACACTCCCGACAACCGGCACACTCCCGACACCCTGCACGCAGCACACTCCCGACACCCTGCACGCAGCGTGTAATGCACTCCTGAAATCTGCACTCTGCATGCAGCGGACCTCAGATAGAACCGGCCCTTTGAGGGAAACCATACTGCTGATTCGGCCTATGATAAAATGGAGTGCACTACAGGAACTGTGTAACTGGAAACTGGTGTAACCAGCCACAAGCGATATGCATGGGCAAAGAGACAGCATCTTAACCTCCCTGGCGGTATGATTCTTTCTGATTTTAGGTGCTGAAAGCGGTACAATTATTTTGCATGGAAATTTGGCGTTTTATATTGTAGGTCTGTAATTATTAACAATAACACACTTAAATCTGTCCAAACAAGAGTCTAGTAGATATCCCAGATATGATAAAGTTTGAAACACAAAAACATACATTTTAATATAATAAAAAAAAAAAATAAAAATAAATAGTAATAAAATAAATTTCCACACGATTCACTATCGCTCAATTCTGCAAGTGTTCTAATTTACTATCGCTGTTTTCTAGCTGGTCTAAAGCCATTTTTGACGTAAAGGGACACTTTTTGGTTGCTATGGACAATCTCCAGTTTCCAGGCAGAAAGAACAGTATATGCAATATAAAACTGCATGCAGGGCATGGGCCAGAGCACTGGGGACAAATGGGATGTGAAATGATTTCATACAGTACTGTATTCTGTAAGATTACAGTACTGTATGTGTTATGCTTTTTACATTTTTTTGAATTTGCCGCCAGGCTCCGCCCCCGTGCGTCGCGACGCTCGCAGGGAACGGAGCCTGGCAAGGAGAGGCTTCGGGACAGGACACAGCCCGCGGACACTGCGGGGGACATCGCAGGATCCCGGGGACAAGGTAAGTAATGCCACACCAGGATCCTGCGATGTAATTCCGAGTGTGGCTCGGGGTTACCGCTAATGGTGCTGAATTTTAACCCCGAGCCACACTCGGGAAAACCGCCAGGGAGGTTAAAGGGTTTATTTTTTTCCTCTCAGAGGTTTGACCACCATGTGCCTATGTGATATAACTTGTTCACAGGATTATTTTCCATGAATACCAGTTCAGCCATTTTGTGTTCTATTAATGGCTCCTACTCTTAGCAGGGATAATCTGTTGCCGTGTGTAAATTAATTAAACACAGAATGCAGTGTGAACTTCCTAGAACTTTTATGCAAAGCCCATGCATATTAAAAAAGAAAAAAAAAACAAGCAGCATAAGCTAAAACACTGATTTATAGGATGGAATATGAATGTTTGCATAAAAATATTCCTAATCCTCTAATTACTTAACCCTGGTGACAATAAGACAAGGATAATTCAAAGTTACCCTGACAAAAAGATCAGAGTGATTTTTAACAAATGGTAATGATATTCGACCACAAAGGGTCACTAATACACAGAACGAGCATCTGATTAAAAAGTAATGCATGTCTATGGGTATAGGTCGGGTCCTGACCTGACCTTCTTACGGGAACTCGGGAAATGTTCTCAGCACTGTCCTCAGGGCGCCATTATACATGGACAGGACTTGATCATCCGGTCACATGGGGTTAAGAGTCTCTGAGATTAATGAGTGAAAGCAGCGGTCCCATCACCTCGTACAATAAGTAATGGAGTATTCTTATTCAGATTATTCTTTCAGTCGTCTATCATTTAAAGTGGAACTCCAGGACAACTGAATACATAGCTGAAACATACTCACTGAGCAATTTATTATACTACAGCCCTGGCCAAAAGTTTTGAGAAAGACACAAATATACATTTTCACAAAGTTTGCTGCTTCAGTGTTTTTAGATCTTTTTTTGTCAGATGTTACTATGGTATACTGAAGTAGAACTACAAGCATTTCATAAGTGTCAAAGGCTTTTATTGACAATGACATGAAGTTTATGCAAAGAGTCAATATTTGCAGTGTTGACCTTTCTTTTTCAAGACCTCTGTAATTCTCCCTGGCATGCTGTCAATCAACTTCTGGGTCCCATCCTGATGGCAGCCCATTCTTGCATAATCAATGCTTGGAGTTTGTCAGAATTTGCGGGGGGGTTTTTTTTGTTCTTCCACCTCTTGAGGATTGACCACAAGTTCTCAATGGGATTAAGGTCAGGGGGAGTTTCCCGACCATGGACCCAGAATTCCCATGTTTTGTTCCCCAAGCCACTTCGTTATCACTTTTGCCTTATGACAAGGTGCTCCATCATGCTGGAAAAGGCATTGTCCCTCACCAAACTGTTCTTGGATGGTTGGGAGAAGTTGCTCTCAGAGGACATTTTTGTACCATTCTTTATCCATGGCTGCGTTCCTAGGAAAAATTGTGAGTGAGCCCACTCCCTTGGCTGAGAAGCAACCCCACACATGTATGGTCTCAGGAGGCTTTACTGTTGGCATGAAACTTCAGTCCTTCAAGATCTCTCCATAGGCGACGCTTTAAATTTTTTTTTTTTTACAGATCACAAGTTTAGAGTTACAGAGGAAGTCTAGTGCTAGAATTATTGCTCTCGCTCTAATGTTCCTGGTGTATGTAACCTGTGTGTATCTGATGATAATAGCCATTGCCTCACCAGCCACTGACCTCACCGCACATCCCCGATCCCGCAGCTGAATATCTGTAGTAGACGGTCCTGGTGCTTGCTGGACTTTCCTGGGCGCCCTGGAGCTTTCTTCACAATTGCAGTGGACATGTTATTTTTTTGGGATTAAGTTCATTTTTATGGTAAAGAGGGACTTTGCAATTAATTGCAATTCATCTGATCATTCTTCATAACATTCGGGACTATACGCAAATTGCCATCATAAAATCTGAGGCAGCAGACTCCCCCCTCAGTCTCCTCTGTGTCACGACAAAGTCGGTCAGGCTTCCCATGCATCTACTCGGCCGTACTTCTCCTCCTCCTTCCTCCTCATAGGACAATAGGATGGCTTTTCTTTTCGGCCGATCAGGAAATGGGTCTCACGACCCCATTCCTGATTGGCCGGGAGGAGAATCAGTGTGATAATAGTGAATATGAATTTGCTATTGTCACACAACTGGGTGGGCTTGGAGTGCAGTGTTCAGCGCCCCCCCCCCCCCCATTGGAATCCATGCGTACAGCACCCTACATCTATATTAGGGGCCGGACACATGGATGGGGGGACACCGCCTGTGTGCCCCTAATGGACGGGCCACCACTGGTACTTAGTACTAAACGAGCCTGTACACAGGTACTTACTACTACACAAGCCTGTACACATGTACTTACTACTACACGAGCCTGTACACTACACTATACACAGGTACTTACTACTACACAAGCCTGTACACAGGTACTTACTACTACACGAGCCTGCACACTACACTATACACAGGTACTTACTACTACACAAGCCTGTACACAGGTACTTACTACTACACAAGCCTGTACACATGTACTTACTACTACACGAGCCTGTACACTACACTATACACAGGTACTTACTACTACACAAGCCTGTACACAGGTACTTACTACTACACGAGCCTGCACACTACACTATACACAGGTACTTACTACTACACAAGCCTGTACACAGGTACTTACTACTACACGAGCCTGTACACTGCACTATACACAGGTACTTACTACTACACAAGCCTGTACACTGCACTATACACAGGTACTTACTACTACACAAGCCTGTACACAGGTACTTACTACTACACAAGCCTGTACACAGGTACTTACTACTACACAAGCCTGTACACTGCACTATACACAGGTACTAACTACTACACAAGCCTGTACACTGCACTATACACAGGTACTTACTACTACACGAGCCTGTACACTGCACTATACACAGGTACTTACTACTACACGAGCCTGTACACTGCACTATACACAGGTACTTACTACTACACAAGCCTGTACACTGCACTATACACAGGTACTTACTACTACACAAGCCTGTACACTGCACTATAACACAGGTACCTACTACTACACAAGCACTTACTACTACACAAGCCTGTACACTGGTACTACACACAGGTATTTACACCACTACACAAGCCTGTACACTGCACTATACACAGGTGGTTAGTGCCTCTGCCTAGCAGCACTAGGGTTATCAGTTCGGATCCCAGCACTGTGCGGGTTTACTCCGGCTTCCTCCCACACTCTAAAGACATGCTGGTAGGTTAATTGGCTCCAGGATAAAACTGGCTCTAGTATGTGTATGTATGTGGGTTAGGGATTGCAAGCTCCTTGAGGGCAGGGACCGATTTGAATGTACAATATATGTGTAAAGCGCTATATAGGTACCTGTAATAATAATACTACACTGCACTATACACAGGAGTTTACTATTACATGAGATTGTACACTCCATTATACACAGGTACTTACCATACAGACCAGTTTGTGCTCCTGAGGTTTACTGTCAGTGGAGGCGTCCAATCCATCTTCACCACCACCAATCCTGTCATCGATGTCTCCGCTGACTCTGACAACCTCCACATGCAGACGTCCTGCAATCTGGAAACAAAAACAAACAAAAAATGCAACTACTCTACCGGTAATCTCACATCAGAAAAGGGTCATAATGAAAAGAATAGAAAGGTTGTTATCGGAGCAGAACCCTGAGCAATCAGTATTAAGAAAATGTATATGTGTAAACGGTTTAAGAAGGCAGCATGGTTTTGATTCTGTTCAGATACTTTTGATGTAGCATGCCCCCCCCCCCCCCAAAACACCAATGATGGGGCACTATGCTTCCCACTGATACCAATGATGGGGCACTATTCCTCCCACTGATACCAATGATGGGGCACTATGCTTCCCACTGATACCAACGATGGGGCATTATTCCTCCCACTGATACCAATGATGGGACACTATTCCTCCCACTGATACCAATGATGGGGCACTATTCGTCCCATTGACACCAATGATGGGGCACTATTCTTCCCATTGCCACCAATGATGGGGCACTATTCCTTGCATTGATATAAATGACAGGGCACTATTCCTCCCATTGCCACCAATAATGGGGCACTATTCCTCCCATTGATTTAAATGAAGGGGCACTATTCCTCCCACTGATACCAATGATGGGACACTATTCCTCTCACTGACACCAATAACGGGGCACTATTCCTCCCATTGATATAAATGAAGGGGCACTATTCCTCCCATTGCCACCAATGACGGGGCACTTTTCCTCCCATTGATATATAAACAATGGGGCACTGTTCCTCCCATTGCCACCAATGATGGGGCACTATTCCTCCCATTGATATAAACGACGGGGCAATATTCCTCCCATTGCCACCAATGATGGGGCACTATTCCTCCCACTGGAATGAATGATGGGGCAATATTCCTCCCACTGGCACCAATGATGGGGCACTATTCCTCCCACTGGCACCAATGATGGGGCACTATTCCTCCCACTGGCACCAATGATGGGGCACTATTCCTCCCACTGGCACCAATGATGGGGCACTATTCCTCCCACTGGCACCAATGATGGGGCACTATTCCTCACACTTGCACCAATGATGGGGCACTACTCCTCTCATTGGCACCAATGATGGGGCACTATTCCTCCTATATTGGACAAAAGTCTGTCGGGTGAAAGGATGTAGACAGGGCCACCCATGCATCAGGAACCACTGAAATACGCTCAGTGTATAGTACGGACACGTTTCCCCTTAATTAAAGGAATTGAGGAGCAACTTTCTTTTGTATTGTGAGTACAAAGTGAGAATTTTTCACATAGGTTATGTATATATACCCCCCTAAATATCTACCCCTTAAAGGATCTGAACATAAAGGTTCACCAGATCCACGTAAGGATGTATAGAAATTCATTGCCATTTAAAATATCAGCTAAATAGTGCCTATAGCAAGTTCTTGAATGAAAGAAAGCAAAGAGAGCCACGGCTGAGGCAGACATTGGGGTCCGCAATGCAGAGGAGGGGGGCAAACTCCCCGCAAGGCCAAGAAGTGAGAACACAAACCTCTCCCTTCTGGTTGATGATGGGGACGGCATATTGCAGCTTCACGTCATGGAACAAGGACTCCAGGAATACGTTGGCCACTCCGATGAGGCTGTGGTTCTCCTGCTCATCATAGAAAGGATCTGCACGCCGGAAATACCCCCGACTTACCTACAGAGAAGGAAAGGTGCCGGGTTATCTTTCAACTAGACCAGTTATGGTGAGAAGGACCTAAAGGAAGTCATAACCCTCCAACCCAATCAGTGCATAGCTCAGGAGAGGTTTCCTGGGATAGAAGGTAATCACATGTCCCACTCCATCATATACCCCAAAAATAAGAGTGGGCGGAGCCATGCAAATCTTTCTCCATCAGTTAGATGCACATCCAGAATCTCTTGTGTATAATGCAAATATATCCCATTAGAGACATTTATCCCAAACTACATACAGCCATTTCATGCTTTCAGGCAGTCGTCAGTGCAGTGTATGGAAACAATGGCTACTATGAGGTAGGGTCAATGAGAGATTATAACCATACGGCTATAATTTGTTTTGCTAGATCTGTTTAATAGGTGCAGAAAAAAACATCTGTTGATCCTGCCAATCTCCCTCTCACCTAGTCCCCTGATGCAGTGCTGAGACTCCATATCTAATCAGGGGACAGCTCTCCTGATTGGTGCAGCTTCACACTGCTAGACGACACGCGGCTCGGTATTTGAGCAGCTTGTCACTATGCTAAATTCGAGTCACCTGCCATTGCTATACCTTTCCCGTCTTCTTGTGCCCTCCATGAGAGGCGTCAGCCTATGATGACCAGTGGCCCCCCAGAGCAGCCCATGCTTCCAGTGGCCCTAGAGCACGCCAAAGCATTCTGTGTCATCCAGTGCACCTAATAGAATCCTGTGTTACCCAGTGCACCCCAGAGCATCCTTTGTCCCCCAGTGCACCCCAAAGCATTTGTGCCCCCTTTCCCTAGTGCACCCCAGAGCATCCTGTGCTCCCCTCCTCCCCTGCACCCCACAGCATCCCAGGTCCCCCCCTGCACTCCACAGCATCCCGAGTCCCCCAGTGCACCCCCACAGCATCCCGAGTCCCCCAGTGCACCCCCACAGCATCCCGGGTCCCCCCCAGCACTCCACAGCATCCCGAGTCCCCCAGTGCACCCCCTTTCCCTAGTGCACCCCAGAGCATCCCAGGTCCCCCCTGCTCTCCACAGCATCCCGAGTCCCCCAGTGCACCCCCACAGCATCCCGGGTCCCCCTGCTCTCCACAGCATCCCGAAGTCCCCAGTGCACCCTCACAGCATCCAGGGTCCCCCCCAGCACTCCACAGCATCCCGAGTCCCCCAGTGCACCCCCACAGCATCCAGGGTCCCCCCTGCACTCCACACCATCCCGAGTCCCCCAGTACACCCCCACAGCATCCCGAGTCCCCCAGTGCACCCCCTTTCCCTAGTGCACCCCAGAGCATCCCGGGTCCCCCCTACACTCCACAGCATCCCGAGTCCCCAGTGCACCCTCACGGCATCCCGGGTCGCCCAGTGCACCCTCACGGCATCCCGGGTCGCCCAGTGCACCCTCACGGCATCCCGGGTCGCCCAGTGCACCCTCACGGCATCCCGGGTCGCCCAGTGCACCCCCACGGCATCCTGTGTCCCCCCTGCACTACTCCACAGCATCCCGGGTCCCCCCTGCACTACTCCACAGCATCCCGGGTCCCCCCTGCACTACTCCACAGCATCCCGGGTCCCCCCTGCACTACTCCACAGCATCCCGGGTCCCCCCTGCACTACTCCACAGCATCCCGGGTCCCCCCTGCACTACTCCACAGCATCCCGGGTCCCCCCTGCACTACTCCACAGCATCCCGGGTCCCCCCTGCACTACTCCACAGCATCCCGGGTCCCCCCTGCACTACTCCACAGCATCCCGGGTCCCCCCTGCACTACTCCACAGCATCCCGGGTCCCCCCTGCACTACTCCACAGCATCCCGGGTCCCCCCTGCACTACTCCACAGCATCCCGGGTCCCCCCTGCACTACTACACAGCATCCCGGGTCCCCCCTGCACTACTACACAGCATCCCAGGTTCCCCCTGCACCCCACAGCATCCCAGGTTCCCCCTGCACCCCACAGCATCCCGGGTCCCCCAGTGCACCCCACAGCATCCCATTTCCCCCAGTACACCCCGGGCCACCCAGTGCACCTCAGAGCATACTGCATCAACTATTGACCTCAAAAGTATTCTGTGTCAGCCAGTGCACCCATTGCACCCCAGTGAATGCGCCTCTAATCGCCTGGACTGTATATCCCTCAGACACTGGTCCCTGACAGTCAGAAATCTTGGGAGCTGACAACTTCCTGTAAACTATGCCTATGCTGCACAGTTATCAGTTACATTGTTCCCAGTTATTTCTGAACTAAAGAACCTATAAAAAAAATGGGTAGTTTCCCAAATTAAGCCGTCACAACTGAGGGGGTTGGGATCTACTGTGTGATCTTCAGACCATGAAAAACAAAGATAAGGAAGAGTAATGCCACTTACAGGATTGTCCTCATCACAAGCCTTCCATTCCTGATACAGGTCTCTGATGTCCACCAGACGGTTCTCCAGCTTCTCCAGGGACCAGATCTGTTTGCCTTTTCCTTTCCGCCTCACCTGGATGGCCGGTTCACTGAGCACCTCGCCCCGCTGCAAAACATAAGAAATGGTACAAACCTGACATCAACTTCTCCACCTTTAACATTAACCATCTCTGACCAACATATGTATCACTCATGTTTAACTGAAACACAGAACTAACATTTTACCATTCACTTTCAGTGACACCTGCAGGTGAACTCTGGTAGTGCAGAATTTCCATTCAGATATGATGCTTAACTAAACAATTCAAAAGTTTGGGAAGTTAACCTCTAAGCTAAAACCTTAGGACCAAGTTGTCCTTGAACGAAAGATGTGTCGGTGGATTGCTAGTAGGATAAGGCTTTAGATCAGAATTTTAGTGGCATCTCTCTGTTGACTCAGACTTGTGTATCTGACTCTGTTGGCTATCTGACCTATGTAACCCAGAGCATTCATGGTCACCCAGGGAATCCAATCTCACTCAGTGCACCCCAGAGCATCCCGTGTCACCCCAATGCACCCCAGAACACCTCGTGTCACCCCAATGCACCCCAGAACACATCGTGTAACCCCAGAGCACCTCGTGTCACCCCAATGCACCCCAGAACACCTCGTGTAACCCCAGAGCATCCCGTGTCACCCCAATGCACCCCAGAACACCTCGTGTCACCCCAGAGCACCTCGTGTCACCTCAAGTGCACTTTAGAGCTTTAGAGCATCCCGTGTCACCCCAGAGCACCTTGTGTCACCCCAATGCACCCCAGAGCACCTTGTGTCACCCCAATGCACCCCAGAGCACCTTGTGTCACCCCAATGCACCCCAGAGCACCTTGTGTCACCTCAAGAGCACTTTAGAGCTTCCCGTGTCACCCCAGAGCATCCCATGTCACCCCAGAGCATCCCATGTCACCCCAGAGCATCCCATGTCACCCCAGTGCATCCCATGTCACCCCAGTGCATCCCGTGTCACCCCAGTGCATCCCGTGTCACCCCAGTGCATCCCGTGTCACCCCAGTGCATCCCGTGTCACCCCAGAGCATCCCGTGTCACCCCAGAGCATCCCGTGTCACCTCAAGTGCACTTTAGAGCATCCTGTGTCACCCCAGAGCACCTCGTGTAACCTCAAGTGCACTTTACAGCATCCTGTGTCACCTCAAGTGCACTTTACAGCATCCTGTGTCACCCCAGAGCATCCCGTCTCACCCCAGAGCATCCCGTCTCACCCCAGAGCATCCCGTCTCACCCCAGAGCATCCCGTGTCACCTCAAGTGCACTTTAGAACTTTAGAGCATCCAGTGTCACCCCAGAGCACCTCGTGTCACCCCAAGTGCACTTTAGAGCATCCCGTGTCACCCCAGACCATCCCCTGTCACCCCAAGTGCACCTCGTGTCACCGCAAGTGCACTTTAGAGCATCCTGTGTCACCCCAGAGCACCTCGTGTCACCCCAGAGCACCTCGTGTCACCCCAGAGCACCTCGTGTCACCCCAGAGCACCTCGTGTCACCCAGAGCACCTCGTGTCACCCCAGAGCATCCCGTGTCACCCCAGAGCATCCCGTGTCACCCCAGAGCATCCCGTGTCACCCCAGAGCATCCCGTGTCACCCCAGAGCATCCAGTGTCACCCCAGAGCATCCCGTGTCACCCCAGAGCATCCCGTGTCACCCCAGAGCATCCCGTGTCACCCCAGAGCATCCCGTGTCACCCCAGAGCATCCCGTGTCACCCCAGAGCATCCCGTGTCACCCCAGAGCACCTCGTGTCACCCCAGATCACCTCGTGTCACCCCAGAGCACCTCGTGTCACCCCAGAGCATCCCGTGTCACCCCAGAGCATCCCGTGTCACCCCAGAGCATCCCGTGTCACCCAGAGCATCCCGTGTCACCCCAGAGCATCCAGTGTCACCCCAGAGCATCCAGTGTCACCCCAGAGCATCCAGTGTGACCCCAGAGCATCCCGTGTCACCCCAGAGCATCCCGTGTCACCCCAGAGCATCCCGTGTCACCCCAGAGCATCCCGTGTCACCCCAGAGCACCTCGTGTCACCCCAGAGCACCTCGTGTCACCCCAGAGCATCCCGTGTCACCCCAGAGCATCCCGTGTCACCCCAGAGCATCCTGTGTCACCCCAGAGCATCCCGTGTCACCCCAGAGCATCCAGTGTCACCCCAGAGCATCCAGTGTGACCCCAGAGCATCCCGTGTCACCCCAGAGCATCCCGTGTCACCCCAGAGCATCCCGTGTCACCCCAGAGCATCCCGTGTCACCCCAGAGCATCCCGTGTCACCCCAGAGCACCTCGTGTCACCCCAGAGCACCTCGTGTCACCCCAGAGCATCCCGTGTCACCCCAGAGCATCCCGTGTCACCCCAGAGCATCCTGTGTCACCCCAGAGCATCTCGTGTCACCCCAGAGCATCCCGTGTCACCCCAGAGCATCCCGTGTCACCCCAGAGCATCCCGTGTCACCCCAGAGCATCCCGTGTCACCTCGTGTCACCCCAGAGCACCTCGTGTCACCCCAGAGCATCCCGTGTCACCCCAGAGCATCCCGTGTCACCCCAGAGCATCCCGTGTCACCCCAGAGCATCCCGTGTCACCCCAGAGCATCCCGTGTCACCCTCAGAGCATCCCGTGTCACCCCCAGAGCATCCCGTGACACCCCAGAGCATCCCGTGACACCCCAGAGCATCCCGTGACACCCCAGAGCATCCCGTGTCACCTCGTGTCACCCCAGAGCATCCCGTGTCACCCCAGAGCATCCCGTGTCACCCCAGAGCATCCCGTGTCACCCCAGAGCATCCCGTGTCACCCCCAGAGCATCCCGTGTCACCCCCAGAGCATCCCGTGTCACCCCCAGAGCATCCCGTGACACCCCAGAGCACCTCGTGTCACCTCAAGTGAACTTTTGAGCTTTAGAGCATCCAGTGTCACCCCAGAGACCTTGTGTCACCCCAAGTGCACTTTAGAGCATCCCGTGTCACCCCAGAGCATCCCGTGTCACCCCAGACCATCTCGTGTCGCCCCAAGTGCACCTCGTGTCGCCCCAAGTGCACCTCGTGTCGCCCCAAGTGCACCTCGTGTCGCCCCAAGTGCACCTCGTGTCGCCCCAAGTGCACCTCGTGTCGCCCCAAGTGCACCTCGTGTCGCCCCAAGTGCACCTCGTGTCGCCCCAAGTGCACTTTAGAGCATCCAGTGTCACCTCAGAGCACCTCGTGTCACCCCAGAGCACCTCGTGTCACCCCAGAGCATCCCGTGTCACCTCAAGTGCACTTTAGAGCTGTAGAGCATCCAGTGTCACCCCAGAGCATCCAGTGTCACCTCAGAGCACCTTGTGTCACCCAAGTGCACTTTAGAGCATCCCGTGTCACCCCAGAGCATCCCGTGTCACCCCAAGTGCACCCCGTGTCACCCCAAGTGCACTTTAGAGCATCCTGTGTCACCCCAGAGCATCCCGTGTCACCCCAGAGAATCCCGTGTCACCCCAGAGCATCCCGTGTCACCCCAGAGCATCCCGTGTCACCCCAGAGCATCCAGTGTCACCCCAGAGCATCCAGTGTCACCCCAGAGCATCCAGTGTCACCCCAGAGCATCCAGTGTCACCCCAGAGCATCCAGTGTCACCCCAGAGCATCCAGTGTCACCCCAGAGCATCCAGTGTCACCCCAGAGCATCCAGTGTCACCCCAGAGCATCCAGTGTCACCCCAGAGCATCCCCGTGTCACCCCAGAGCATCCCGTGTCACCCCAGAGCATCCAGTGTCACCCCAGAGCATCCAGTGTCACCCCAGAGCATCCAGTGTCACCCCAGAGCATCCCGTGTCACCCCAGAGCATCCCGTGTCACCCCAGAGCATCCCGTGTCACCTCAAGTGAACTTTTGAGCTTTAGAGCATCCAGTGTCACCCCAGAGCACCTCATGTCACCCCAAGTGCACTTTAGAGCATCCCGTGTCACCCCAGAGCATCCCGTGTCACCCCAGAGCACCTCGTGTCACCTCAAGTGAACTTTTGAGCTTTAGAGCATCCAGTGTCACCCCAAGTGCACTTTAGAGCATCCCGTGTCACCCCAGAGCATCCCGTGTCACCCCAGAGCATCCCGTGTCACCCCAGAGCATCCCGTGTCACCCCAGAGCACCACGTGTCACCCCAGAGCACCACGTGTCACCCCAGAGCACCACGTGTCACCCCAGAGCATCACGTGTCACCCCAGAGCATCCGTGTCACCCCAGAGCATCCGTGTCACCCCAGAGCATCCGTGTCACCCCAGAGCATCCCGTGTCACCCCAGAGCATCCCGTGTCACCCCAGAGCATCCCGTGTCACCCCAGAGCATCCCGTGTCACCCCAGAGCATCCCGTGTCACCCCAGAGCATCCCGTGTCATCCCAGAGCATCCCGTGTCACCCCAGAGCACCTCGTGTCACCCCAGAGCACCTCGTGTCACCTCAAGTGAACTTTTGAGCTTTAGAGCATCCAGTGTCACCCCAGAGCACCACGTGTCACCCCAAGTGCACTTTAGAGCATCCCGTGTCACCCCAGAGCATCCCGTGTCACCCCAGAGCATCCCGTGTCACCCCAGAGCATCCCGTGTCACCCCAGAGCACCACGTGTCACCCCAGAGCACCACGTGTCACCCCAGAGCACCACGTGTCACCCCAGAGCACCACGTGTCACCCCAGAGCACCTCGTGTCATCCCAGAGCACCTCGTGTCACCTCAAGTGAACTTTTGAGCTTTAGAGCATCCAATGTCACCCCAGAGCATCCCGTGTCACCCCCAGAGCATCCGTGTCACCCCCAGAGCATTCCGTGTCACCCCAGAGCATCCCGTGTCACCCCAGAGCATCCCGTGTCACCCCAGAGCATCCCGTGTCACCCCAGAGCATCCCGTGTCACCCCAGAGCACCTCGTGACATCCCAGAGCACCTTGTGTCACCTCAAGTGAACTTTTGAGCTTTAGAGCATCCAGTGTCACCCCAGAGCACCACGTGTCACCCCAAGTGCACTTTAGAGCATCCCGTGTCACCCCAGAGCACCACGTGTCACCCCAGAGCACCACGTGTCACCCCAGAGCACCTCGTGTCACCTTAAGTGAACTTTTGAGCTTTAGAGCATCCCGTGTCACCCCAGAGCATTCCGTGTCACCCCAGAGCATCTCGTGTCACCCCAGAGCATCCCGTGTCACCCCAGAGCATCCCGTGTCACCCCAGAGCATCCCGTGTCACCCCAGAGCATCCCGTGTCACCCCAGAGCATCCCGTGTCACCCCAGAGCACCTTGTGTCACCTCAAGTGAACTTTTGAGCTTTAGAGCATCCAGTGTCACCCCAGAGGACCTCGTGTCACCCCAAGTGCACTTTAGAGCATCCCCTGTCACCCCAGAGCATCCCGCGTCACCCCAAGTGCACCTCGTGTCACCCCAAGTGCACCTCGTGTCACCCCAAGTGCACTTTAGAGCATCCAGTGTCACCCCAGAGCATCCCGTGTCACCCCAGAGCACCTTGTTTTACCCCAGAGCACCTTGTGTCACCTCAAGTGCACCCCTTGTCACCCCAGAGCACCTCGTGTCACCCCAGAGCATTCCGTGTCACCCCAGAGCATTCCGTGTCACCCCAGAGCATTCCGTGTCACCCCAGAGCATCTCGTGTCACCCCAGAGCATCTCGTGTCACCCCAGAGCATCTCGTGTCACCCCAGAGCATCTCGTGTCACCCCAGAGCATCTCGTGTCACCCCAGAGCATCCCGTGTCACCCCAGAGCATCCCGTGTCACCCCAGAGGACCTCGTGTCACCCCAGAGGACCTCGTGTCACCCCAAGTGCACTTTAGAGCATCCCCTGTCACCCCAGAGCATCCCGCGTCACCCAAGAGCATCCCGCGTCACCCCAAGTGCACCTCGTGTCACCCCAAGTGCACCTCGTGTCACCCCAAGTGCACCTCGTGTCACCCCAAGTGCACCTCGTGTCACCCCAAGTGCACTTTAGAGCATCCAGTGTCACCCCAGAGCATCCCGTGTCACCCCAGAGCACCTTGTTTTACCCCAGAGCACCTTGTTTTACCCCAGAGCACCTTGTGTCACCTCAAGTGCACCCCTTGTCACCCCAGAGCACCTCGTGTCACCCCAGAGCACCTCGTGTCACCCCAGAGCACCTCGTGTCACCCCAGAGCATCCCGTGTCACCTCAAGTGTACTTTAGAGCATCCTGTGTCACCCCAGAGCATCCCGTGTCACCTTAAGTGCACTTTAGAGCATCCCGTGTCACCCCAGACCATCTCGTGTCGCCCCAAGTGCACTTTAGAGCATCCAGTGTCACCTCAGAGCATCCCGTGTCACCCCAGAGCATCCCGTGTCACCCCAGAGCATCCCGTGTCACCCCAGAGCATCCCGTGTCACCCCAGAGCATCCCGTGTCACCCCAGAGCACCTCGTGTCACCCCAGAGCACCTCGTGTCACCCCAGAGCACCACGTGTCACCCTAGAGCACCACGTGTCACCCTAGAGCACCACGTGTCACCCTAGAGCACCACGTGTCACCCCAGAGCACCACGTGTCACCTCAAGTGAACTTTTGAGCTTTAGAGCATCCAGTGTCACCCCAGAGCATCCGTGTCACCCCAGAGCATCCCGTGTCACCCCAGAGCTTCCCGTGTCACCCCAGAGCTTCCCGTGTCACCCCAGAGCATCCCGTGTCACCCCAGAGCATCCCGTGTCACCCCAGAGCATCCCGTGTCACCTCCAGTGAACTTTTGAGCTTTAGAGCATCCAGTATAACCCCAGAGCACCTCGTTACACCCCAAGTGCACTTTAGAGCAACCCGTGTCACCCCAGACCATCCCGTGTCACCCCAAGTGCACTTTAGAGCATCCAGTGTCACCCCAGAGCATCCAGTGTCACCCCAGAGCACCTCGTGTCACCTCAAGTGCACTTTAGAGCTTTAGAGCACCCCGTGTCACCCCAGAGCACCCCGTGTCACCCCAGAGCACCCCGTGTCACCCCAGAGCACCCCGTGTCACCCCAGAGCATCCCGTGTCACCCCAGAGCATCCCGTGTCAAGTCAAGTGCACTTTAGAGCTTTAGAGCATCTCGTGTCACCCCAGAGCATCCAGTGTCACCCCAGAGCATCCAGTGTCACCCCAGAGCATTCCGTGTCACCCCAGAGCATTCCGTGTCACCCCAGAGCATTCCGTGTCACCCCAGAGCATTCCGTGTCACCCCAGAGCATTCCGTGTCACCCCAGAGCATCCCGTGTCACCCCAGAGCATCCCGTGTCACCCCAGAGCATCCCGTGTCACCCCAGAGCATCCCGTGTCACCCCGTGTCACCCCAGAGCATCCCGTGTCACCCCAGAGCATCCCGTGTCACCCCAAGTGCACCCCGTGTCACCCCAAGTGCACTTTAGAGCATCCTGTGTCACCCCAGAGCATCCCGTGTCACCCCAGAGCATCCCGTGTCACCCCAGAGCATCCCGTGTCACCCCAGAGCATCCAGTGTCACCCCAGAGCATCCAGTGTCACCCCAGAGCATCCAGTGTCACCCCAGAGCATCCCGTGTCACCCCAGAGCATCCCGTGTCACCCCAGAGCATCCCGTGTCACCCCAGAGCATCCCGTGTCACCCCAGAGCATCCCGTGTCACCCCAGAGCATCCCGTGTCACCCCAGAGCATCCCGTGTCACCCCAGAGCATCCCGTGTCACCCCAGAGCATCCCGTGTCACCCCAGAGCATCCCGTGTCACCCCAGAGCATCCCGTGTCACCCCAAGTGAACTTTTGAGCTTTAGAGCATCCAGTGTCACCCCAGAGCACCTCGTGTCACCCCAAGTGCACTTTAGAGCATCCCGTGTCACCCCAGAGCATCCCGTGTCACCCCAGAGCACCTCGTGTCACCTCAAGTGAACTTTTGAGCTTTAGAGCATCCAGTGTCACCCCAAGTGCACTTTAGAGCATCCCGTGTCACCCCAGAGCATCCCGTGTCACCCCAGAGCATCCCGTGTCACCCCAGAGCATCCCGTGTCACCCCAGAGCATCCCGTGTCACCCCAGAGCATCCCGTGTCACCCCAGAGCACCACGTGTCACCCCAGAGCACCACGTGTCACCCCAGAGCACCACGTGTCACCCCAGAGCACCACGTGTCACCCCAGAGCACCACGTGTCACCTCAAGTGAACTTTTGAGCTTTAGAGCATCCAGTGTCACCCCAGAGCATCCCGTGTCACCCCAGAGCATCCGTGTCACCCCAGAGCATCCCGTGTCACCCCAGAGCATCCCGTGTCACCCCAGAGCATCCCGTGTCACCCCAGAGCATCCCGTGTCACCCCAGAACATCCCGTGTCACCCCAGAGCATCCCGTGTCACCCCAGAGCATCCCGTGTCACCCCAGAGCACCTCGTGTCACCCCAGAGCACCTCGTGTCACCCCAGAGCACCTCGTGTCACCCCAGAGCACCTTGTGTCACCTCAAGTGAACTTTTGAGCTTTAGAGCATCCAGTGTCACCCCAGAGCACCACGTGTCACCCCAAGTGCACTTTAGAGCATCCCGTGTCACCCCAGAGCATCCCGTGTCACCCCAGAGCATCCCGTGTCACCCCAGAGCATCCCGTGTCACCCCAGAGCATCCCGTGTCACCCCAGAGCACCACGTGTCACCCCAGAGCACCTCGTGTCATCCCAGAGCACCTCGTGTCACCTCAAGTGAACTTTTGAGCTTTAGAGCATCCAATGTCACCCCAGAGCATCCCGTGTCACCCCCAGAGCATCCGTGTCACCCCAGAGCATTCCGTGTCACCCCAGAGCATTCCGTGTCACCCCAGAGCATTCCGTGTCACCCCAGAGCATTCCGTGTCACCCCAGAGCATTCCGTGTCACCCCAGAGCATTCCGTGTCACCCCAGAGCATCCCGTGTCACCCCAGAGCACCTTGTGTCACCCCAGAGCACCTTGTGTCACCCCAGAGCACCTTGTGTCACCTCAAGTGAACTTTTGAGCTTTAGAGCATCCAGTGTCACCCCAGAGCATCCCGTGTCACCCCAGAGCATCCCGTGTCACCCCAGAGCACCTCGTGTCATCCCAGAGCACCTTGTGTCACCTCAAGTGAACTTTTGAGCTTTAGAGCATCCAGTGTCACCCCAGAGCACCACGTGTCACCCCAAGTGCACTTTAGAGCATCCCGTGTCACCCCAGAGCACCACGTGTCACCCCAGAGCACCACGTGTCACCCCAGAGCACCACGTGTCACCCCAGAGCACCACGTGTCACCCCAGAGCACCTCGTGTCACCCCAGAGCACCTCGTGTCACCCCAAGTGAACTTTTGAGCTTTAGAGCATCCCGTGTCACCCCAGAGCATTCCGTGTCACCCCAGAGCATCTCGTGTCACCCCAGAGCATCTCGTGTCACCCCAGAGCATCCCGTGTCACCCCAGAGCATCCCGTGTCACCCCAGAGCACCTTGTGTCACCCCAGAGCACCTTGTGTCACCTCAAGTGAACTTTTGAGCATCCAGTGTCACCCCAGAGGACCTCGTGTCACCCCAAGTGCACTTTAGAGCATCCCCTGTCACCCCAGAGCATCCCGCGTCACCCCAAGTGCACCTCGTGTCACCCCAAGTGCACCTCGTGTCACCCCAAGTGCACTTTAGAGCATCCAGTGTCACCCCAGAGCATCCCGTGTCACCCCAGAGCACCTTGTTTTACCCCAGAGCACCTTGTGTCACCTCAAGTGCACCCCTTGTCACCCCAGAGCACCTCGTGTCACCCCAGAGCATTCCGTGTCACCCCAGAGCATTCCGTGTCACCCCAGAGCATCTCGTGTCACCCCAGAGCATCTCGTGTCACCCCAGAGCATCCCGTGTCACCCCAGAGCATCCCGTGTCACCCCAGAGCACCTTGTGTCACCCCAGAGGACCTCGTGTCACCCCAAGTGCACTTTAGAGCATCCCCTGTCACCCCAGAGCATCCCGCGTCACCCAAGAGCATCCCGCGTCACCCCAAGTGCACCTCGTGTCACCCCAAGTGCACTTTAGAGCATCCAGTGTCACCCCAGAGCATCCCGTGTCACCCCAGAGCACCTTGTTTTACCCCAGAGCACCTTGTTTTACCCCAGAGCACCTTGTTTTACCCCAGAGCACCTTGTGTCACCTCAAGTGCACCCCTTGTCACCCCAGAGCACCTCGTGTCACCCCAGAGCACCTCGTGTCACCCCAGAGCATCCCGTGTCACCTCAAGTGTACTTTAGAGCATCCTGTGTCACCCCAGAGCATCCCGTGTCACCTTAAGTGCACTTTAGAGCATCCCGTGTCACCCCAGACCATCTCGTGTCGCCCCAAGTGCACCTCGTGTCGCCCCAAGTGCACTTTAGAGCATCCAGTGTCACCTCAGAGCACCTCGTGTCACCTCGTGTCACCCCAGAGCATCCCGTGTCACCCCAGAGCATCCCGTGTCACCCCAGAGCATCCCGTGTCACCCCAGAGCACCTCGTGTCACCCCAGAGCACCTCGTGTCACCCCAGAGCACCTCGTGTCACCCCAGAGCACCACGTGTCACCCTAGAGCACCACGTGTCACCTCAAGTGCACTTTAGAGCTTTAGAGCATCCCGTGTCACCCCAGAGTACCCCGTGTCACCCCAGAGCACCCCGTGTCACCCCAGAGCACCCCGTGTCACCCCAGAGCACCCCGTGTCACCCCAGAGCACCCCGTGTCACCCCAGAGCACCCCGTGTCAGCCCAGAGCATCCCGTGTCACCCCAGAGCATCCCGTGTCACCCCAGAGCATCCCGTGTCACCCCAGAGCATCCCGTGTCACCCAAGAGCACCCCGTGTCAGCCCAGAGCACCCCGTGTCAGCCCAGAGCACCCCGTGTCAGCCCAGAGCACCCCGTGTCAGCCCAGAGCACCCCGTGTCAGCCCAGAGCACCCCGTGTCAGCCCAGAGCACCCCGTGTCAGCCCAGAGCATCCCGTGTCACCCCAGAGCATCCCGTGTCACCCCAGAGCATCCCGTGTCACCCCAGAGCATCCCGTGTCACCCCAGAGCACTTCATGTCAAGTCAAGTGCACTTTAGAGCTTTAGAGCATCCCGTGTCACCCCAGAGCATCCAGTGTCACCCCAGAGCATTCCGTGTCACCCCAGAGCATTCCGTGTCACCCCAGAGCATTCCGTGTCACCCCAGAGCATTCCGTGTCACCCCAGAGCATTCCGTGTCACCCCAGAGCATCCCGTGTCACCCCAGAGCATCCCGTGTCACCCCAGAGCATCCCGTGTCAACCCAGAGCATCCCGTGTCAACCCAGAGCATCCCGTGTCACCCCAGAGCATCCCGTGTCACCCCAGAGCATCCCGTGTCACCCCAGAGCATCCCGTGTCACCCCAGAGCATCCCGTGTCACCCCAGAGCACCTCGTGTCACCTCAAGTGCACCTCGTGTCACCCCAGAGCACCACGTGTCACCCCAGAGCACCTCATGTCACCTCAAGTGCACTTTAGAGCTTTAGAGCATCCGGTGTCACCCCAGAGCATCCCGTGTCACCCCAGAGCATCCCGTGTCACCCCAGAGCACCCCGTGTCACCCCAGAGCACCCCGTGTCACCCCAGAGCACCCCGTGTCACCTCAAGTGCACTTTAGAGCATCCTGAGTCACCGCAGAGCATCACGTGTCACCTCAAGTGCACTTTAGAGCATCCCATGTCACCCCAGAGCATCCCGTGTCCCCCCAGAGCACCTCATGTCACCTCAAGTGCACCTCGTGTCACCCCAAGTGCACTTTAGAGCATCCTGTGTCACCCCAGAGCATCCCGTATCACCCCACAGCACCTCGTGTCAACCCAGAGCACTTTGTGTCAACTCAAGTGCACTTTAGAGCATCCTGCGTCACCCCAGAGCATCACGTGTCACCCCAAGTGCACTTTAGAGCATCCCGTGTCACCCCAGAGCATACAGTGTCAGCCCAGAGCACCTCGTGTCACCCCAGAGCACCTCGTGTCACCCCAGAGCATCCCGTGTCACCCCAGAGCACCTTGTTTTACCCCAGAGCACCTCATGTCACCGCAAGTGCACCTTGTGTCACCCCAAGTGCACTTTAGAGTATCCTGTGTCACCCAAGTGCACCCCAGAGCATCCTGTGTTATCCCAGGACTGTCTCCCCCTCAGTTGATATGGCTGGACGTCAGATTTAAGCTCGCCACACAAGGTTTCTCTGACAGGAAAGAGAAACAAGACATACATTCCTTTGGGCAGCCATCCATCTCAGAGATGGAGATAAGAGAACTGCTCTCCAAGGTGCTGAATGGGCAACCTGTCATTTACAACCAACTAGTCAGGTGGATGCAGGCAATATTGCTGAAACAGGACTTCTCTTCAGTAATGATGATCTATCAATCTATCATAATGGCATTTTCTGAAGGATGCAGGGACAAGTATAAATCCATACCTTTAGACCTTGCAGATGCCATCAGTGGTAGCCATGTTAATAATAAATTTAAAAAAAGAAGCCGCCTACAATCAGGCTTTATTTTGTATTCTGCAAACACAAACAAAAGAGTGTTGATTGGCTGCTCTAGGTGACTGCTCAACTTTTGCTCCAATTGCTGTAATTCAACCCCCAACAAGTGTGTGGTGTAATGCAGCTCCTGTAGACCATAGCGGGGTTCACACCGGGAGAGGCTCACCTTCCTGTTGGCGTTGAGGCTGGAGGCTGGGATCTGCAGGGTGACTTTGTACTCCGTCCTTTTGTCCATCTCATCGGCAATGTAATTGGCCTCCTGGACGTACAGATTGGCCTTAGCGATTTGTTCCCTGAGCTTCATGAAACTATGATGCAGCATCACTTCCCTGTAATAAAACATATAAAACACAACAAATGATGAAAGGCCAGACATGAAGATCACCTTAACTCAGCATTTCTCAACTAGGGTTCCTCCAGTGGTTGCTGGGGGTTCCTTGAGCAATGAGCAATTCCTGCATCTCAGATAAGTTCCCACTGATACCAATGACCTGTTTAGCTATCTGTAAGGGGGGTTCTTTCTTTTCTTTCTGACCATGAGGCTCCATTCACACTTGTGCGTCTTGCAACTTTGGACATCAAAGTCACATGACAAGTCATTCCCCATGTTTTCCAATCATAACCAATCATATACGTGCGACTTAAAGTTGCAGCAACTTCAAAGCAGTTCATGTATGACTTTGGACTGACTTTCATGCAACTTAGACTGCCATAGACTTCAATGCTAACCTTCAAAAGTTGCATGAAAGTCGTACCTGAATGTTATACAATGCAACAGTTGTACATTATCACTGGTCAAACCCAAAGTCGCATCCAAGTTGCACCCATCCACAGTTGCGTCAAAGTTGCACTCCAAAGTTTGCGCCATTTTGGAATGGTACAAATGTGAATGGAGCCTAAATTTAATGGCGGCCACACATGCTTTGATTTTATTTTTTTTTATGTATGATTCGATAAAAACGATCAAATCTGCAAACAGACATAACTCCCCTTTCCGATCGACTGAAATTCATTTTTGATAGTATTCAAAATCTGAAACTGATCAGCCATGGCATAAAGTCGATCAATCATTGTGCATCGATCGGCAGCACTAATACACTTTGTTCATGAATATGATCGTACAGTATTTGGAATGATCAGATTATGAAATTGCATGGTATCAACACATATGTGATCAATTACTTATGATAATAAGTATTTTGACTATCAATTGAATCCGAATTCTCCCTGTGTGGCAAACCGATGGAATGGGTTGTCGTCTACAGATCAATTATTTCCACTGGAAAAAATCAATCAGAAAAAAAAATTGATCATTTATCAAAGTTTATATGGCCACCATAAGAAGTATTTTTCCCACTGACCATCATATTAATGTACACCAAGAGCTGTAGAGTACTTATTGGCAGGGGTTCCCTGAGATCTGAAAGTTATTTCAAGAGTCAAAAAGACCGGGAACGGCTGCTTTGAAGAATTCCGGGTATGGATACTTTTACACAGATTTAATTTGTCCACACTGGACCCATGTACGCATCTATCTTTCCATATACACCATACCAGGCCAATACCCATGGAAGCTGGAAATTACTGACACTGCTACTCCAGAGATCTCCACTAGCTTCTGGGTCCTGTGCTAAGAAACCGCCATGCTGCATTGTGAACACAAGAGGTCGGCCGCTCAGCACCGGCACCATGTAGAGAATACTATGCGTTTTCTGGATGAATGCAAAGCGTTCTCTGATTGGACGAGGTAGAGAGACGGAGTGGTGATGGCACACTCTCCACCTCATCCATTCAGAAAATTCTAAGTATTCCCTGAATGGCGCCAGTGCTGCAAGGCCAACCTCCTTTGCTTAGGATGCAGCACGGCAGCCGCTCAGCACAGACCCTGGAAACAAGTGGACACCACTGGAGTAGCATTGCCTACTACAGTCATTTCCAGCTTACAGGGGCATTGGCCAGGTATGGTATAGTAATATATATTATATATATTTATTTATATATTTATTTTATATATATATTTATATATTTATTATATATATATATATATATATATATATATATATATATATATATATATATCTCTGGAGCGCGCCCGCAAGGTAACCCCCCTGGGAGGTCGCTTCTCCAAGGGGGTTATCAGATGTGGGGAGGAGCTGAGAGAGCCGCCGAGGGACCCCAGAAGATGAGGATCGGGGCCACTCTGTGCAAAACTAGTTGCACAGTAGAGGTAAGTATGTCATGTTTGTTATTAAAACAAATAAAAAAAACAAAAACAAACCTTTAGTGTCACTTTAACCATCCACATATGTCATTTTTATTGCAAATCGCTTCTTCCGATCTTACTATGACCGTTTGTAACCACATTTCTACCACCAGCCAGGTTCTTTGATTAAAACATTCTTTTATTCAAACCAAAGAGAACACAAAATCACATTGGGGTTGATTTTACTAAAACTGGAGAGTGCAAAATCTGGTGCAGCTCTGCATGATAGTCAATCAGCTTCTAACTTCAGCATCTTCAATTAAGCTTTGACAAAAACAAAAAAACAACCTAGAAGCGATTTGGTTTCTTGCAGATCTTCATCAGATTTTGCACTCTCCAGTTTTAGTAAATCAACCCCTAACATCAAAGAGCTTTCAAATCCCTTCTATATCAGTAAACATATCATAAAGTGCACGCCATCTCTGACCAATACAGTGAGGAAGACTCAGGACTGCGACTTACAAGACTTGCCATTGGTCTGGCTGGATCTAGAAGCCGATGATAGAGTAGTACAAGGAGGCCACCTAATGGACGATTGTAGAAACTATTTTAAGTGCTACAAAGAGCACTCTATTATAGGTTTACTAATATACAGGTGAGCTCATTTTTTTTTTGAGGGGGGGTCCTTCTGTAGTCACACTGACTACATCTATGGGTATGACACTGGAACATCTCACCAGACAAAAGCGACTTCTCTTTAGATCTCTCATTCATCAAGTCGCTAGGACTCGGACAAGAGTTGATGGCGCTTAAGGGATATGTAAAAGGTTCATTTAAAAAACATGTCATACTTGCCTCTTCTGTGCAGTTGGTTTTGCACAGAGTGGCCCCGATCCTCCTCTTCTGGGGTCCCTCAGCGGCGCTCCCTCCTCTTCTCGAGTGCCCCATTGGAGAGCCGCTCTCCCTCAGGGCACTCGTGCGGGCGCGCTCCCGTGTCCTGCTGCTGTGTCCATTGGAACAGACAGCAGGACTTGGCTCCCACAACATTGGATTTGACTGACAGCAGCGGGAGCCAATGGCTGCGCTGCTCTCAATCTGTCCAATCAGGACCTGAGACACCGGCTGGAAAGACCGGGTTCAGGTAAGTAAAAGGGGGGCTGCTGCATCACAGGAGGTCTTTCACCTTAACGCATAAATTGCATTAGGGTGAAAAGCCTTAAAGGTTTACAACCCCTTTATCTAACCTCTCCTTAAAGCGGTTGTAAACCTCAGACATCAAATATGAACAAAGCATATCACTCTACAGTGTGTACTTGTCTCAATCCAGAGCAGGACAGCAAAAAAACGCAGAGGGGAGGAGGGGTGGACTGGAGGGAAGATCCGTTTTAAGGCAAGGGTGGGCAACAGTGGCCCTCCAGCTGTTGTGGAACTACATGTCCCATGAGGCATTCATTGCAAGACTGATGGTTAGCCGCAAGACAAAGCTTTGAAGGGACAGCACGGGTATTTGCCGTCCCTTCAAAGGTCACCGGCTGTATGCAGCATGAAGATCTCCTAAACAGTGCAAGTTTAACCACTTCCGCCCACCATTGTTATACGTCACTTTAAAGTGGGATATATTTAGTGAATGAATCCTGCTTAGTAAAAAAAAAAAAAAAAAAAAAAAGGAATGATGACACTATAGGGAAGTGTAAGGGTAATAAAAAGCAACATTTAAATATTACACGGATAGATGTATACATGGAAATCACGATGCAAATACACATTCATATATTGAAAATCAAGAGTTTCCAAGACTTCAGCAAACCTTTCTTCCCTTTTTGTAATGTTAGCGTCTCACCTCTCCTCTGTCCATTGTTTGATGCGTTGTTGGGCGTTGGGGGAGCCAAAGGAGAACCTGTCCATGCTGCGATAATGTTGCTTCTCTGGGGACAGCCTCCTCCGGAGCTGCTCCAACTCGTGTTCATACATCAGCCTCTGGCGCTCCAGTGCAGTGCGCTTTTCTTCTTCGTGCTGCTGCTCCAGGCTCTGCAGAATGGACTGCATGGGGTCTATAGGAATGACATCACAGCTCAGATTAGTGATCAGTAAAGGGTCAATTCATTAAGAGATAAATACCGCAGGAATATTTGAGTTTACAAAATTCATGTAGCATTTATCTCAAAAGCAGTTAATTCGCTAAAAAAAAACATGCTATATTTGCCAAATGTGTTACATATTTATGTTTTGTGATATATACGGTATTTATTACTTTTTGCATTAACTGTCGTTTTTTTTTCACTTTTTTTTTTTTTTTTACATGTTAACACTGCACCAGGGGAGGAAATAAATGCACATAAATACTACTATGAAAACATTGTGTTCTTTCATTCACAGAACAATCTCCCTCTGGTGAAATGTTACCATTTATTTTCATTCCTGAGCGCAGGGCAAAACATTTCCACGCGAATACATTGTATCCACTTCAAGTATATACACGTTGCGGCTGTGAGGTGGTTTACCGGAGTTATGGCTGAAGCTATCGGCCATAACTCCGGTATTTTTATTTTTTTTCAGTCAGTGATTCTCTCTCTCTCATAAAAGTGTTCCGAGTGGTTAATTAGTCGCTGGAGTGCTTTTAAAAACAGTGGGAGGGGTCGTCCCTCCCCTCCCGCCAGAGTTTCTCGGGCTTACCGTTCTTACTTGCGAGCCCAGGAAATGATTTGACAGTTCGTGCAGCTGGCCATAGAGCTGAAGAGAGACCAGATTGTATCTGATCACCTCTATGATCGAGGAGGACCGGAGCAACCTCATTATGTCACTTCCGGTCCAGGGCGGAATTAAAGGATATGTAAAGTTTCGGGTTTTAAAAAACAAAAAAAACAACATGTCATACTTGCCTCCTCTGTCTAGTTAGTTTTGCACAGAGTGGCCCTGATCATCCTCTTCTGGGGTCCCTCAGCGGTGCTCCTGGCTCCTCCCCTTCTTGAGTGCCCCATTGGAGAAGCCGCACTCCATCATGGCACTCGTGTGAGTGCGCTCCCGTGTCCTGCTGCTGCGTCCATTGACAAAGACAGCAGGACTCGGCTCCCGCGTCATTGGATTTGAGTGACAGCAGCGGGAGCCAATGGCTGCGCTGCTCGTCCCCATTGCTGGAAAGACCGGGTTCAGGTAAGTATAAGGGGGGCTCTGGGAGGCTGCTGCAGCACAGGAGGTTTTTCACCTTAATGCATAGAATGCATTAAGGTGAAAAAAGCTTGAGGGTTTACAACCCCTTTAAACAATTTTATTTTTTAAGCTTTTAAGCAAAAGATTATTTTTTTTTTAAAAATCTTTTGCTTTCAAAAAGGTAAAAGAAAGATTTTGTGGTCTTATAGACCCCAGATCTCTCCATAAAGAGGACCAGTCATCCCTTATTTCTATTATAAGGGATGTTTACATTCCTTGTAGTAAGAATAAAAGTGATAAAAAAAAATAATGTAAAAGTGACAGTGTGAAAAAAATATCGAAATTAATTGCACACGCAAATGTCAACTGTGTTCGCACCACGTGAGGTATCGCCGCAAATGTTCGAGTGAAAGCAATAACGCCATCGCAAGAGCCTCCTCTGTAACACTAAACTGGCAACCTGTAAGAATTTTAAAAGCATCGCCTATGGAGATATTTAAGTACCATAGTTTGTCACTATTCCACGAGAGCACGCCATTTTAAAGCACGACATGTTGGGCATCTATTTACTCATTCAGGTGTAACATCTTTTATATTTTACCAAAAAATGGGTTATATATACATTCGTTTTCTTTTAATTCATTAAAGAGCATTTTTTCCAGAAAAATTGCGCTTGAAAATCACTGCACAAATAATTGCGATGACTAATATTTTATTCTCTAGAGCCTCTGCTAATATATATATATAAATATATATATAAATATAAATATATATATATATATATATATATATATATATATATATATATATATATATATATATATATATATATATATATATATATATATATATGGCATCCTCAAACAGAAGGTGGAGGAGCGCAAGGTCTCTAACATCCACCAGCTCTGTGATGTCATAATGGAGGAGTGGAAGAGGATTCCAATGGCAACCTGTGAAGCTCTGGTGAATTCCATGCCCAAGAGGGTTAAGGCAGTGCTGGAAAATAATGGTGGCCACACAAAATATTGACACTTTGGGCCCAATTTGGAAATTTTCAGTTAGGGGTGTACTCACTTTTGTTGACAGTGGTTTAGACATTAATGGCTTGAGTTATTTTGAGGGGACAGCAAATTTACACTGTTATACAAGCTGTACACTCACTACTTTACATTGTAGCAAAGTGTCATTTCTTCAGTGTTGTCACATGAAAAGATAGAATAAAATATTTACAAAAATGTGAAGGGGTGTACTCACTTCTGTGAGATACTGTATATATACACGTACATACATATACAAACATACAGCGCATCCGGAAAGTATTCACTTTTTCCACATTTTAGGTTATGTTACAGTCTTATTCCAAAATGGATTCAATTCATTATTTTCCTCAAAATTCTACAAGTAATACCCCATAATGACAATGTGAAAGAAGTTCGTTTGAAATCTTTGCAATTGTTTTAAAAATAAAAAGCGAAATAAATCCCATGTACATAAATATTCACAGCCTTCGCTCAATACTTTGTTGAAGCACCTTTGGCACTAATTCCAGCCTTAAGTCTTTTTGAGTATGATGCTACAAGCTCGGCACAACTATTTTTGGGCAGTTTCTTCCATTCTTCTTTGCAGGACCCCTCAAGCTCCATCAGGTTGGATGGGGAGTGTCGGTGCACAGCCATTTTCAGATCTCTCCAGAGATGTTCAATCGGGTTCAAGTCTGGGCCACTCTACCATACAGGCCTGATTGGTAGATTGCTGCAGAGTTGGTTGTTCTTCTGGAAGGTTCTCCTCCCTCCACAGAAAAATGCTGGAGCTCTGTCAGAGTGACCTTCGGGTTCTTGGCTACCTCCCTTATTAAGAACCTTCTCCCCGATCACTCAGTTTGGCTGGACAGCCCGCTCTAGGAAGAGTCCTGGTGGTTCAAAACTTCTTCCATTTACGGATGATGGAGGCCACTGTGCTCATTGGGACCTTCAATGCTGCAGAAATATTTTTGTACCCTTCCCCTGTCTCGGAGGTCTACAGACAATTTTTTAGACTTCATGGCTTGGTTTGTGTTCTGACATGCACTGTTAACTGTGGGACCTTATATAGACAGGTGTGTGCCTTTCCAAATCATGTCCAATTAACTGAATTTACCACAGGTGGACTTCCATCAAGTTGTAGAAACATCTCAAGGATGATCAGTGGAAATGGGATGTACCTGAGCAAAATTTTGAATGTCATGGCAAAGGCTGTGAATACTTATGTACATGGGATTTTTATCAATTTTTATTTTTAGTACATTTGCAAAGATTTAAAACAAACTTCTGTCACATTGTCATTATGGGGTTTGTTTGTAGAATTTTGAGGAAAATAATGAATTGAATCTATATTGGAATAAGGCTGTAACATAACAAAATGTAGAAAAAGTGAAGCACTGTGAATACTTTATGAATGCACTGTATATATATGTGTGTGTGTGTATATATATATATATATATATATATATATATATATATATATATATATATATATATAATGTTTGGGGGTTTTAAGCAATTTTCTACATATATGAGAGAAGTGTCAATATTGGCCTGGCAAGCAAGTAAATGTCCCTCAGAAGCTTCCATGATTACATCTCTACTTGATTTAACAGCTCTGCAAAACTGCTGCAGTCATTAAGAATTTAATTTAAGTTTTGATAATGGAAAACGTTGCGTGAAATGTGGGAATAACCCAAGCAGTACACAAAACGCTAAGAAGAGCGGGGAGCATTGATAGTTTAAAAAAAACTATTAGTTAAGCACCTGAATGACCACAACATACAGGGATATACAATGTAATACAGACACATAATCACACACATAGGTTGGACTTGATGGACTTGTGTCTTTTTTCAACCTCACCTACTATGTAAGAGGACAGAGCCAGGAACCACAATATGCCCATCTCACCAATGGAGTCACCAAGAGATATAGACAAAGAGGTAACTTCAGTCTCTACCTACACCTGATCTACACCTGATCTACACCTGATCTACACTATATTGTCAAAAGTATTGGGACACCTGCCTTTACATGCACATGAACGTAGTCCGTAGGGTTCAATATTGAGTTGGCCCACCCTTTGCAGCTATAACAGCTTCAACTCTTCTGGGAAGGCTGTTCACAAGGTTTAGGAGTGTGTCTATGGTAATGTTTGACCATTCTTCCAGAAGCGCATTTGTGAGGTCAGGCACTGATGTTGGACAAGAAGGCCTGGCTCGCAGTCTCCACTCTAATGCATCCCAAAGGTGTTCTATTGGGTTGAGGTCAGGACTCTGTGCAGGACAGTCAAGTTCCTCCAGCCAAAACTCACTCATCCATGTCTTTATGGACCTTGCTTTGTGCACTGGTGCGCAGTCATGTTGGAACAGGAAGGGACTATCCCCAAATTGTTCCCACAGAGTTGGGAGAATGAACTTCGTATGCTGATGCCTTAAGAGCTCCCTTCACTTAACCTGGGGTGCCAAGCCCAATCCCTGAAAAACAACCCCACACTATATTCCCCCCCTCCACCAAACTTTACACTTGGCACAATGTAGTCAGGTACTTTAAGTACCTTTCTCCTGGCAACCGCCAAACCCAGACACGTCCATCAGATTGCCAGACAGAGACATGTGATTGGTCACTCCATTGGCGGAATGCTTTACACCACTGCATCCGACGCTTTGCATTGCACTTGGTGAAGTAAGGCTTAGATGCAGCTGCTCGGCCATGGAAACCCATTCCATGAAGCTCTCTAGGCCCTATTTTTGTGCTAATCTGAAGGCCACACAAAGTTTGGAGGTCTGTAGCTATTGACTATGCAGACAGTTGGGGACTTTTGCGCACTGAGCTTCAGCATGCGCTGACCCCGCTCTGTCATTTTACGTCGCCTTCCTCTTCGTGACTGAGTTGCTGTTCCCAGTTGCTTCCACCTTGTTATAATACCACTAACAGTTGACCGTGGACTATTTGGTAGCACGAAAATTGCACAGGTGACAACCTATCACAGTACCTTGCTTGAATCCGCTGAGCTCCTGAGAGCGACCCATTCTTTCACAAATGTTTGTAGAAGCAGTATGCATGCCTAGGCATTAGATTTTCTACACCTGCGGACAAGGAGGTAATCGGAACACCTGAATCCAATGATTTGGAGGGGTGTCCCAATACTTTTGGCAATATAGTGCATGTCTTTCAGGTTGACCGACACATTAAATGTCTTTCAACAAAGCGCCTTAGAGTGTGTCTGTATGACCGTGATAGGGGTGCTAGAGTGTAAGCTCCTATAGGTTTCATAGCAGATGTGGTCCTAAGCATTGTGGAAAGTGTTACTGTGTAGGTCTGTGCTATAGGTACCAAGAAATTTGATACAATAGTTTGCGAAAGCCAACTCCACATCCGATAAAATGTGTGACCTACCATTATTTCCCAGCGCTTTCATCATGACTTCCATCTGAGCGTACTCATAGTTAAAGTTGACCTCGCTGGACACCTCGCTGGAACTGTCTCCATCTGCGTCCAGCTGCTCGAAGCTGCTGCTGTTCCTCATACTGGTGTCCCTTTCCTCCTCGTCCCGCTCGGACTTCTTCTTCTTTGGTAAGCTTATCCTTCACAGACAGATAGGAGAGGATCAGAAATGAACAGGACACCATGCACAACAGAAGGATGGACCAAGAGAAGACAAGAGAAGACAAGAGAAGACAAGAGCAAGACAAGAGCAAGACTGGATATGCACAGGCAAAGACCCGGATGAGTTACGATTACTAGAATTTATCCATCACATAAATCTGATTCTCCAGTTCTTTATTTTGCTGGCGTCTACTCTGTCAGGACTTCTCTACATGAGAGTGCCCTTCTTTAGGCCGGCTATAGATGGTTCAAATCTCGGACAGTTCAGCAGGAACCAGCCGAGATTTGAACCATGTATGGGCAGGCTGAATGTACCAAGTTATTCGGTCAATCATAGTTTCATAGTAGGTATGGTTGAAGACAATAGTCCATCTAGTTCAACCTGTGTAGGTGTACGCGTGTCAGTGTCTATACTTATTTCCCATATCCCTGCATGTTGTGTTCTTTAAGATGCACATCCAAGAGTCTCTTAAAAATATCCACATTCCCCGCGGCCACCAATTGTGGAAGAGAGTTCCACATTCATATTGCCCTGATAGTGAGCTTAGCTACAACCAGCCTGCTGGGATTTACTCGTGATTATCGCTATCGGCTGGTAAGACAATGGCTCAGTGGGAGGGTTTCATCCCAAAGGTGTTCCATCAGGTTGAGGTCAGGACTTTGTGCAGGTCATTCAAGTTCCTCCACCCCAAACTTGCTCATCCATGTCTTTATGGACCTTGCTTTGTGCACTGGTGCTCAGTCATGTTGGGGATGGCCCCTTCCTGTTCCCAAAAAGTTGGGAGCATGAAATTGTCCAAAACGCCTTGGTATGCTCACGCCTTAAGAGTTCCCTTCACTGGAACTAGGGGTCAAGCCCAATCCCTGAAGAACAACCCCACACCATTATCCTCCTTCCACTAAATGATTTGGACCAGTTCACAAACAAGGTCCATAAAGACATGGATGAGCAAGTTTGGGGTGGAGGAACTTGACTGGCCTTCCCAGAGTCCTGACCTCAATCCGATAGAACACAGACTGCAAACCAGGCCGTCCAACAACCACCTGTCCTCACAAATGCGCTTCTGGAAGAATGGTCAAACATTCCCATAGACACCCTCCTAAACCTTGTGTACAGCCTTCCCAGAAGAGTTGAAGCTGTTATAGCTGCAATGGGTGGGCCAACTCAATATTGAACCCTACGGACTAAGACTTGGATGCCATTAAAGTTCATGTGCGTGTAAAGGCAGGCGTCCCAATACTTTTCACAATATAGTGTATATAATGTTTGGGGGTTTTGGTAACCTTCAGGCCTAAAATTATTTTTTAATCATGTTAACAAAAAGTGTAAAAAAAAATAATTTTTTTTAAATATCTCGGGGGCTCAAGTGGTTAAGGACTCCAGCTAGTGGATGTAAAAACTGATGTAAACTGAATCCCTTTTTTCTTTGAACTGAAGTGATGAAGCGGGGGGGATCTCCTACTTGAAAGGGGCCTATAGGAAAAAAAGAAAAAAGAAAAAAAAAAAAAAAAAAACGGAGAAAAAAATAAAAAGAATAAAATAAAAAATAAAAGAATAAAATAAAAAATAAAAGAATAAAAAAATAAAAGAATAAAAAAATAAAAGAATAAAAAAATAAAAGATTTAAAAAAATTAAAATAAAAGAATAAAAAAATAAAAGAATAAAAAAATAAAAGATTTAAAAAAATAAAAGAATAAAAAAATAAAATTATAACTTAGGAAAAAAACTTGAAAATGACCTAAGAAAAAAAGAAAAAAAAACTAAAGGATAAAAAATCCCAACAGCCAGCCACATCAGACCATGTGAAGAGGACAAGCCAATTTTTTATTTTTATATATATAAAATCTCCTTTTAGAACAGGGAAGAGTTTGGACCTTCAGTTGGATTTTTTTGGTGTGTGGGTCACCATCCTCACTTCTCATCACAGGGACCAATGAGGAGGACAGCAAAAGAAACCTTAGAGATATACGCGGCTTTATCCAGAATCATAAAAGAGGTCATTTTCAGTAAGGCTATGTTTCCACTATTGCGTCCCCAAAGTCGCGCGATTTTACCGCGATTTTACCGCGACTTTTTACCGCGTTTTGAAGCAATGCCTGTGTCTATGGACCACAAGTCGCATCAAAGTGGGACCAAAGTAGTGCAGGGACTACTTTGAAGTCGCTGCGACTTGAAGTCGCACATATATGAACGGTACTCATTGGAAATCATGGGGTACAATTTGTCATGCGACTTTTCAGTCCCAAGTCGCATGAAAAGTCGCACTAGTGGAAACATAGCCTTAGACTTCCACTTTAGTGAACCGAACAAACAGAAGGCTGAACTGATACCTGAAGAAGTGATTGTTCCCCCACAGTATGCGGTCCCCGTGTTGGAGCTGTGTGGGGTTAGTGATGGCCGACCCATTGACCAGAGTCCTGCAGCAAGAAAGAAAAAAACAATATTACCTTATTCTTTATGTGTCAAGAGATTTTCCACAACACCGCACCAAACGTAATACACAGCGCCAACTACATCAATGTTATACAAGAACACCACAATGCAGCTTATTTAAGACATCAAATCAGCTTCCAATTTCAGCTTGTTCAATTAAACTTTGACAATAAGGCTCCATTCACACTTGTGCGACCTGTCATGCATTTTTTTGGACATCAAAGTCGCATGACAAATCGCAGCCCAATCTTTCCAATGGCCCCCGTTCACATTAGTGCGACTTAAAGTCGCAGCGACTTTGAAAAGGTGCCTGTGCTACTTTGTTGTGACCGATTCAGAGCGTGTAAAGTCGGATCAAAGTCGCTCCACAGTCGCAGTGGTTACCGACTCACGCTAGTGTGAATGGAGCCTAAAACCTACAAGCCGATTGGTTACCATGCACAGCTGCACCAGTTTTAGTAAATCTCCCACATTATGTACTTCACACGCCCAAAAAACTTTAATAACTTATTATTATTTCTGAATTAATAGGCTCATTGAATCAGTAGGCTATATAAATACTCATTATTTATATTATTGTTATAATATTTAATTATTATTATTTCTGAATTAATAGGCTCATTGAATCAGTAGGCTATATAAATACGCATTATTTATATTATTGTTATAATATTATTACTATTTCTGAATTAATAAGCTCATTAAATCAGTAGGCTATATAAATACTCATTATTTATATTATTGTTATAATATTTAATTATTATTATTTCTGAATTAATAGGCTCATTGAATCAGTAGGCTATATAAATACGCATTATTTATATTATTGTTATAATATTATTACTATTTCTGAATTAATAAGCTCATTAAATCAGTAGGCTATATAAATACTCATTATTTATATTATTGTTATAATATTTAATTATTATTATTTCTGAATTAATAGGCTCATTAAATCAGTAGGCTATATAAATACTCATTATTTATATTATTGTTATAATATTTAATTATTATTATTATTTCTGAATCAATAGGCTCATTGAATCAGTAGGTTATATAAATCCTCATATTATTGTTATTATATTTAATTTTTATTATTATTTCTGAATCAATAGGCTCATTAAATCAGTAGGCTATATAAATCCTCATTATTTATATTATTGTTATAATATTTAATTATTATTATTATTATTTCTGAATCAATAGGCTCATTGATTCAATAGGCTATATAAATGCTGATTATTTATATTATTATCAAATATTTCTGAATCAACAGGCAGATAAAAGATAAAACATTTCTCAGGTCCATGTGGGTTGTACAGGGGTGAGAGCTGAACTGGGTAATATTTCCAGGACTTCAAAAATATACTTTTTCTGTACTGTCTCCCTTTATTTTGTAAAACTCTATGCCAACTAATGGTGCTATAAAAATCCTGAATAATAATAAAGAATAAATTATTATTATGTTAATACAGGATTTATATAGCGCCAACAGTTTGCACAGCGCTTTACAACATGAGGGCTTACAGTACAGTTACAATACAATTCAATACAGGAGGGATCAAAAGGCCTTGCTTGTTAGATGATTGTTATTATTTCTGAATAAAGAGGCGAATAATAGAAAGATAAAAAATGTTTTTAAAAAAATCTCTGGCCCACGTGGGGTGTACAGGGGTGAGAGCTGAACTGGTAATATTTCCATGACTTCAAAAAATATATATTTAGGCAATTCCCAAATAAAAAAAGTGTACCTAAAACAGGGTGACACTGTAGGTACACAGGTAGCAACGTCCCGACATTAGAGACCCAGAAAACTAAAAAAATTGACTTTTTTTTAGTTTTCTAGGTCTCCAAGTTAAAAAAAATATATACTTTTTAAAAAAATTTTTTTTTTAATAAATAAAAAGCACTGTACAGTCCCTCTTTATTTTGTGCTGTGTTGATGCTATATAAATACTGAATAATAATAAATTTCTGAAACAATAGGCTATATAAATTCTGAATAATAATAATAATAATAATAATAATATTTTGAATAGGCTGATAAAAGAAAGATAAATAATATTTCTGGTCCATGTGTGGTATACAGGGGTGAAAGATGAACTGGGTAATATTTCTATGACTTGCAATTGACTTGTACTGTAATCCTTTTATTTTGTAAAGCTCTGGTTCGAATCCCAACCACAGCACCACCTACCTGGAGTTTGCATGTTCTCCCTGTGCGGGTTTCCTCACCCCCCCCCCCCCCCCCAAAAAAATATGCTGGTAGGTAAATTGTCTCCTGTCTAAATTGGCCCTAGTATATGAACTGTACAGGGCCCCTCGAAATTTCCCTCATTTTGTCATTACAACCAAAAATGTAAATGTATTTTATTGGGATTTTATGTGATAGACCAACAAAAAGTGGCACATAATTGTGAAGTGGAAGAAAAAATATTTCCAGTTCAGCTCTCACCCTACATGGTCCAGAGATTTTTTTTTATATCTTTCTTTTATCAGCCTATTGATATTCAGGATTCATGTAGCCTATTGAAATAACATTAACAATCATCTAACAAGCAGGGCTCTCTGATTCCACCTGTATTGAATTGTATCGTCACTGTACCCTCTGCCCTCATGTTGTAAAAGCACTGCGCAAATTTTTCACGCTATATAAATCCTGCATTATAATAATAATAATGTATTATTATTCAGGATTTATCAGAAATTACATATTTATTTATTACAAATAAATATGTAAAAAGTGTGGCGTGCATTTGTATTCAGCCCCCCTTACTCTGATACCCCTGTACTGTATCCTTTTATTTTGTAAAGCTCTGTGCAAACTGTTGGTGCTAAAAAAAAAAAAAAAACTTGAATATAATAATAATAATAATAGTAATATAATAATAATAGTAATAGTAATATAATTATAATAATAATAATAATAATAATAATAATAATAATATTATATTACTATTATTATTATATTACTAATAATAGTAATATAATAATAAGAATAATAGTAATATAATAATAATAGTAATATAATAATAATAGTAATATAATAATAATAGTAATATAATAATAATAATAATAATAATAATAATATAAAAATAATATTATTATTATTATTATTATTATTATTATTATTATTATTATTATTATTATTATATTATTATTATTTTTAAAATTGTTTATTGAGTTTTTAGATTATTATTACCGGTATTTCTGAATGAATAGGCTCATTGAATCAATAGGCTATATGAATCCTGAATGTTATTTATATTATCATAATATTTATTTTTTATAATATTTATTTATTAATCTTATTTCTTAATAAATATGCTCATTGATTCAATAGGCTATATACATTATGATTATTATTTATATTATTATAATAAAATATTTCTGATAAATCCTGAATAATAATAAATTATTATTATAATACAGGATTTATATGGCGTGAAAAATTTGCACAGCGCTTTACAACATGAGGGCAGAGGGTACAGTGACGATACAATTCAATACAGGTGGAATCAGAGAGCCCTGCTCGTTAGAAGATTGTTATTAATATTATTATTCTATTATTCATGAATCCTGAATATCAATAGGCTGATAAAAGAAAGATAAAAAAAAAAATCTCTGGTCCATGTGGGGTGTACAGGGGTGAGAGCTGAACTGCAAATATTTCTCTGACTTCAAAAACATACTTTTTTTTAATTTTATATAAAATCTGTAGAAAACCAGTAGACAATCCCTTTAAAGAACAATGGTGACAGTGTTGCATTGTGTTTGGATAGATCAAAGCCTTGCACCCTGTGATCAGGCAGAAGCTGTGTGTAATATTAGGAGGATCAGGTGAGAGGACAGGAACGGGCTTGTTGAAGCTCCGCACACCTGCGATCGAATGATTGTCAGGCATGTAGAGAATGTATGGACGGAGATCACATCATGTAACGAGCGTCCCCGTGTACGGTGCAGGGAGCGTCACTCCAATACTAATGACTGCAGGAAAAGTGCTGGTTAGGCTCCCTGAGAGCAAAGCCAAGGAGAGCACAAAGCTGTTTAAGTGGAAAAAGTCTACAAATAAGCTCCAACACCTCCTGCGGCTCCAGCAGAATGAAGATCACAGGCTTGAGTACACTGAGCAAGCCTCATCTCAGCTTCTCCATTCATCTAAATGAAGAGAGCGCATCGATTTAGCACTGGAATCCAATTTACTGACACGGAGCAGGCTTACCTCCTGGTGCAGGGAAACCATTCCACCTGTTAGCAGCAGCATGGCACATCTAATGACAGCAGTCGGCAGCTTATGAGGGTCCTCAAGTGTCTCCTAAAATCACCAGGGTCCAGTTCTCCCTTACAGCCCTCTAGTGCTAAGAATAAAAACTAAAAGGGAGGTACAGCGCCACCTACTGCTGAAACCGCATAACGGCAGCAGGGGGGAGTAAAACTAAAAGAACTTTAAGTTTAAGGATCCTGTAACAGAAGTATGTGGAAAATCCAGGTTACTCAGATAAAGCCCCTGATGAATGTAGAGTGCCGTACTGGTGAAAGGTTAACCATGTAACTGCAGATAGGAAAATAAGAGGTTAGCACTTTCACCTAGCAGAAATTATTTATTTATTTCAGGTACTTATATAGCGCCGTCAATTTACGCAGCGCTTTACATATACATTGTACATTCGCATCAGTCCCTACCCTCAAGGAGCTTACAATCTAAGGTCCCTAACTCACATTCATACATACTAGGGACAATTTAGACAGGATCCAATTAACCTACCAGTTAACCTACCAGCATGTCTTTAGAATAGGGTCGTTGGTTCGAATCCCAACCACGCCACCACCTTGCCTGGAGCTTGCATGTTCTCCCTGTGCGGGTTTCCTCACACCCCCCAAAAACATGTAGGTAGGTAAATTGGCTCCTGTCTAAATTGGTCCTAATATGTGTACTGTACTGCGCCCCTTGAACTTTCCCACATTCTGTTGTGTTACAATCAAAAACGTAAATTTATTTTATTGGGACTTTATGTGATAGACCAATAAAAAGTGGCACATGATGATAAATGGTTTTCAACATAAATGGTGAAAATGATAAATGGTTTTCAACATTTTTTACAAATATGTGAAAAGTGTGGTGTGCATTTGTATTCAGCCCCCTTTACTCCGATATTACTAACTAAAATCTAGTGGAACCAATTGCCTTCAGAAGTCACCTCATTAGTAGATAGAGTCTAATAATAGATAGAGTTTACACCTGTGTGTATATTAATCTCAGTAAAAATACAGCTGTTCTGTGAAACCCTCAGTGGTTTGTTACAGAAACTTAGTGAACAAACAGCATCATGAAGGCCAAGGAACACACAGACAGGTCAGGAATAAAGTTGTGGAGAAGTTTAAAGCAGGGTTAGGTTATAAAAAAATCTTAAACAAACAGTTAGTTCCCCCATGGGGTTTTCAGGCAGCAATTTGAGAATCGCAGACAGTATTTTATAAAAATAAATTATTTTTATTTTTAATTAGGCAAAGGACAAATGAACAACACTATATTAAAGTTAAAACATGAGCTCTGGTTTACAAAATACGTGAGACTACTAGAAAAAGGAAAAATGAATGGACGTAGGGGCTTTTTTTCTCCTGTACATTGGACGGCATCACCATAATTTTAATACAAGTTGACATAATTGTATTTTATTATCCTTGTCCATTCAGTTTTTATGAAATACTGTCTGCGATTCTCAAATTGCTGCCTGAAAACCCCACAGGGAACTTCCTATTTGTTTAAGACTTATCATATAGGGGTGTGCAGCTTCTCAGACTCCATTTATGTGTCAAATCATGCTATAGTTTATAAAAAAAAATATCCCAAGCTATGAACATCTCACGGAGCACTGTTCAATCCATCATCTGAAAATGATAAGAATATGGCACAACTGCAAACCTACCAAGACATGGACGTCCACCTAAACCAGGGGTGTCCAAACTTTTTTCAAAGAGGGCCAGATTTGATGAAGTGAACGTGCGTGAGGGCCGACCATTTTCACTGACATTCTTTGAACCATTAAAATTCAGTCTGTGTGTTAGTTCGAGCACTAATTCATTGCCCAACAAGAATTCTCTTGCCTTTGTGGCTGTGTGAGTAAAGAGATGATCTCGGACGTGTTATTTGGATATAGCGTATTTATTGGCGTATAACACGCACCTTCACTTTAAGAGGGAAGTTTCAGGAAAAAAACTTAAATTTTACATAAAGAACTATGAAGCAAAATAAGGGTCAGTGCCCATCTGCAGCCCCACCATTGCCATGAGTGCAGCACCCATCATTGCCAGGAATGCAGCCCCCCATCAATGCCAAGAATGCAGCCCCCCCATCAATGCCAGGAGTGCAGCCCCCCATCATTGCCAGGAGTGCAGCCCCCCATCAATGCCAGGAGTGCAGCCCCCCATCAATGCCAGGAGTGCAGCCCCCCATCAATGCCAAAAATGCAGCCCCCCCCATCAATGCCAAGAATGCAGCCCCCCCATCAATGCCAGGAATGCAGCCCCCCATCATTGCCAGGAATGCAGCCCCCCATCATTGCCAGGAATGCAGCCCCCCATCATTGCCAGGAATGCAGCCCCCCATCAATGCCAAGAATGCAGCCCCCCCATCATTGCCAGGAGTGCAGCCCCCCATCAATGCCAAGAATGCAGCCCCCCCATCAATGCCAGGAATGCAGCCCCCCATCATTGCCAGGAATGCAGCCCCCCATCATTGCCAAGAATGCAGCCCCCCATCAATGCCAAGAATGCAGCCCCCCATCAATGCCAGGAATGCAGAATCACCATTGCAATCACTGCAGCCTGACTCATTCCCATCCATCTGCAGCCTCGGAGGGGACAGGGAGGGGGCGGGACAAGTGGAAAAAGATTAGCTACAGGAGAAACTCCTGTTTTCTCGACGGCCTCTTTAATAGAAAGTCCTGCCTCCTTTGATGGACAGATCAGTCATCCAATGGCAGCGCCGGAGACGGGACTTCCTATTACAGAGGCTGCCGTGTAAACCAGAAATACTCCTGTGTGCACGGCACTTAACCCGCCTCCTCCCTGTCCCCTCCAAGGCATCTGGACATATAGATCTTCTGTGGCCCCGGCCCTGGGAGATCGTTGGGGGCCACAAAAGATATATATGTCCAAATAACCAGGCGGGCCGTTAAAAACCAGAACGCTGGCCGTGATTGGCCCGCAGGCCGGACTTTGGACATGCCTGACCTAAACTGACAGGCCGGGCAAAGAGAGCATTAATCAGAGAAGCAGCCAAGAGGCCCATGGTAACTCTGGAGGAGCTGCAGAGATCCACAGCTCAGGTGGGAGAATCTGTCCACAGGACAACTATTAGTCGTGTTCTCCACAAATCTGGTCTTTATGGAAGAGTGTCAAGAAGAAAGCCATTGTTGAAAGAAAGTCATAAAAAGTCCCATTTGCAGTTTGTGAGAAGCCATGTGGGGGGACACAGCAAACATGTGGAAGAAGGTGCTCTGGTCAGATGAGACCAAAATTAAACTTTTTGGCCTAAAAGCAAAATGCTATGTATGGCAGAAAACTAACACTGCACATCACCCTGAACACACCATCCCCACCGTGAAACATGGTGGTGGCAGCCTCAAGGTGCAGGGATGCTTTTCTTCAGCAGGGACAGGGAAGCTGGTCAGAGTTGATGGGAAGATGGATGGAGCCAAATACAGAACAATCTTAGAAGAAAACCTGTTAAAGTGGAGTTCCACCCACTTTTACAACTCTTCAGCATCCCTCACTAAACTGTGCACTGTAAACGAATTGGATATTTTTAAATTTTTTTTCTCAGCACCTACTGTATAGCTGCTGTATTCATTTTTCCCTTCCTCCTCCCTGGCCGCGGCCCATCGCATCATTTCCTGTTTGCAGTGCTTTCTGGGAAGGGGCGGCAACTTCCTGACACTGCCGTTGCTATGGAAACCTGACCTGAAACCTATTACACTGCTTGTGCTGCACTGAGCATGTGCGAGATCTGCAAGGATGAGATCCAGGAAGAAATCCAGTCTGGCTTCAGATGCCCACACTTAAGATGGCCACAGCCTGCTGTAAGTTTATAAAATAACAAACTACTGCTATAAACTAACAAAACAGACCTTAGTTTACAGACTAACTTTACTAGAATACATTAAGCTTGTGTATTATAGGGGGATTTTTATTTAAAAAGTATCATTTCGGCCGGAACACCACTTTAAAGTCTGCAAAAGACTTGACTGGGGCGGAGGTTCACCTTCCAGCAGGACAATGACCCTAAACATACAGCCAGAGCTACAATGGAATGGTTTAGATCAAATCATATTCATGTGTTAGAATGGCCCAGTCAAAGTCCAGACCTAAATCCAGTTGAGAATCTGTGGCAAGACTTGAAAATTGCTGTTCACAGACGCTCTTCATCCAATCTGATAGAGCTTGAGCTATTTTGCAAAGAAGAATGGGCAAAAATGTCCCTCTCTAGATGTGCAAAGCTGGTAGAGACATCCCCAAAAAAGACTTGCAGCTGTAATTGCAGAAAAAGGAGGTTCTACAAAGTATTAACTCAGGGAGGCTGAATACAAATGCACAGCCACATATTTGTAAAAAATGTTGAAAACCATTCACAGTTTTCATTTCACTTCACAATTATGTGCCACTTTGTGTTGGTCTATCACATAAAACCCCAATAAAATACATTTACGTTTTTGGCTGTAACATGACAAAATGGAAAATTTCAAGGGGTATGAATACTTTTTCAAGGCACTATATGTATGAATGTGAGTTAGGGACCTTAGATTGTAAGCTCCTTGAGGGCAAGGACTGATGTGAACGTAATATATATTAGTGTGTGAAAAGCGCTGCATAAATTGACAGCACTATATAAGTACCTGTAATAAAGAATGTTGTCCTATCACCTGAAGATATCAACTTATAACCCATGATGAAAGAATCCTTGTGTCCTGTACTGTGTGATTAAGATAAAAACTTGTAGTTTTTCGGAGACTTAACCTTGTAACGGTTTCAAGGAAAAAAAAAAAAAATAAGAAAAGAGAGCCAAGTCCTGGCAATGGAAGGATTACCTGGTGTTCTTCATTGTGGTCAGGCTGACTTGGCCTTCTGGGGTAATGTCTATGATGCAATGTTCGGGAAGAATCCCCATCCCACACAGCTGGATGTCCTGCGAGTCGGCAGACCCAACAAGCGTGTGATCCTGCGGGGAAGAGATGGAGCATTGCGGCACAATTAAACTACTTATATATGTAAAAACATTACAATATTTATAAAGCCTTCCTGAAATCCCCAACGCTTCTGAAGTCATTCAAAGTCATATATAGATGTCTATATGCATAAGCAAAAATTGCAAAGGTACGCATTGGGCAAATCTATAACCAATTTGCATGATAGATAGATAGATAGATAGATAGATAGATAGATAGATAGATAGATAGATAGATAGATAGATAGATAGATAGATAGATAGATAGACACTATATTACCAAAAGTATTGGGACACCTGCCTTTACACGCACATGCACTTTAATGGCATCCCAGTCTTCGTCCGTAGGGTTCAATATTGAGTTGGCCCACACTTTGCAGCTATAACAGCTTCAACTCTTCTGGGAAGGCTGTCCACAAGGTTTAGGAGTGTGTCTATGGGTATGTTTGACCATTCTTCCAGAAGCACATTTGTGAGGTCAGGCACTGATGTTGGACAAGAAGGCCTGGCTTGCCGTCTCCGCTCGAATTCATCCCAAAGGTGTTCTATCGGGTTGAGGCCAGGACTCTGTGCAAGACAGTCAAGTTCCTCCACCCCAAACTCGCTCATCCATGTCTTTATGGACCTTGCTTTGTGCACTGGTCCAAATTATTTGATGGAGGGGGCTCAACATACCAAGGCATTTTGGACCATTTCATGCTACCAACTTTGTGGGAACAGTTTAGGGATGGCCCCTTTATGTTCCAACATGACTGCGCAACAGTGTACAAAGCAAGGTTCATAAAGACCTCCGCTTGCTATGGGTGCAGATGTGCAGGCTTGCTCCTAAGCTGGGATGTGTGCGTCCATAGACATACACAGTGCAGGTCGACCCCACCCCCTGCTTACAGGATTAGAATGACAGTAGCAGGAGCCAATGGCTCCTGCAGAACAACCTGTGAGAAGAAAAAACACAGGGGAGAAGAACTGCAGACGGGCACAGCGCTGAATCGATACAGGACTCAAGTAAGTGCCTGGAGTGGGAGGGGTATAGCAAGTAGCAAAACATTTTTTATTTAAACGCAGGGAATAAATTAAGGTACAAAAAAAGTTTTAGATTTAGAACCACTTGAAGGCTTATTTTGTCTCGCATGTAATAGCCGATATGATCGGGGAGCACGCAGATTTATTTTTAATCATCAACAATGACTGTGGGATTTAGAGCCATCAACTGCGCAAAGTGTCAGGTGGTTCAGAACAAAAGGACTTTATTGGTGTATTCCCAGCATGATACTACATTACCATACATATATAGGGGGTAGAAAGGAGCTCGATAACTCCATCTTTTAGGCAGACAACCCATCCTACTCTAAACTTGGGACTAAGATGAACACTGACTTCAGGCTGCTGAAGGATTATTTTGTCAATATGAACTCTGGCCTCATATGTGATCGCTATGTCTTAGACATGATCGGGGACCAAACTGATTTATTTTCAATCAGCAGTGACTGGAACGGTCTCTGACAGCTGGGATTCAGAGCCACCAGCCGTGCAAAGGTGTCCAGTGGTTCAGAAAGGAAGGACTTTATTAGTATATTGTATATCCTATCCCCAGCATAATACCACATTAATATACAAATATTGGGGGTAGGAAGGGGTTGAACAACTCCATCCTTTAGGCGGGCAACAAATCCTACTCTAAACATGGAAGTAAGATGAACAATGCCACCTTCAGTCACAATACCAGATTTAGGTACAGTCTTTGACAGCTGGGATTCAGAGCCATCAGCTGAACAAAGTGTTGGGTGGCTCAGACAGGAAGACCTTTATTAATATATATATCCCTGGCATGATACCACATTAATATACATCAATTGGGTGTAGGAAGGGGCTGAATACCTCCCCATCCTTTAGGCAGACAACCCATTCTACTCTAAACTTGGGACTGACTTGGTTAAATTGATGATGGGCAACTCCTATCCTCATATTGATTAGTGGTTTCCAAATTAATAATAACTACTGCAGTAGGGAACAGACACAAAAGATACGCTCAGCATCTTTCCAAATAACTGTTCTGCTTTATTGTGACGCAATTGAAGGTTTTTATGCACATGATTACGTAGGTATCACATTAATATTACAATTGTACGTTTATGGTAACAAGGGGCGTTACATAGGCAGGCTTATTCTAATCAGGACTCGAAAGAATGTAAACATTTACTGAAAACATTATTAGTGCTGTGTGCACAGTGAGGGTAGTGTGCAATACATACAAAATACAATACAATTATATACAGAACGTACAAATTTCCATTACAGGACTAAGGTGACTATTGCCACCTTCAGGCTTAAGTGGCATTTACAAGCTGAAGGCCAGTTTCTTCAATGTGGCCTCATATGTGATCGCTATGTCTTAGCAAACATAAATCGGGAACCATGCAGATTTTATTTTCAATCAGCAGTGACTGGAACGGTCTATGACAGCTGAGATTCACAGCCACAAGCTGTGCAAAGTGTCAGGTGATTCAGAAAGGAAGGACTTTATTGATCTACCCCTAGCATGCTGCCACACATATTGGGGTAGGATCAAAGCGGTCCTTCACCCTAGAAGCCAAAAATGAAGTCAGCAGCTACATATACTGCAGCTGCTGACTTTTAAGGATAGGACACTTGCCTGTCCAGGGATCCCACGTGGTCGTCACCTGAGCCAGCTCTTCTGCCATCTTCTTGTTCAGGCGCCGCCATGTTTATTTTGGGAAGCCGGCTGTGACTGCTTGCAGTTTCACAGCCAGCTTACCACTGCGCATGTTCAAGCGGCACTGCACTTCGGGAATGGTCCCGCAGCTTTCTGGGACCTGTAACGTGCCCCAGAAGGAAGGAGGGACGCAACTTCCTCTTGAATTGACGTGGGGATCTAAGGTATCTGTTAAAACCAGGTGCCCCCCCCCCCTAAAAAAAGTGCCTAAACTTACAGAGGAGGGGGAGAGGAGGCAGACAAGTAGAACTTCCCCTTTTGGGTGAAGTTCCACTTTAACTCTATTCTTTAACAACCTAAGATTGACAGGTCCACTTTAACATAGATATTCGATCATCACCAACACATGGGCAGATATGGTCCCAAGACAAAAGTAGGGCTCAGCCTTGACACAAGCAGTGGGCTTCCTTTTAGGACATACGTGCTGAACCTGTGGCCCTCCAGCTGTTGCAGAACTACAAGTCCCATGAGGCATAGCAAGCTGCCAACAGTTAAAAGCATGACTTCCAAAGGCAGAGGCATGAATGGAGGGGCACAGGTTGAGCACCCTTTTTACAGGAGGAGCTAGGCAAATATTAATATGCCTTGATGGGCCAATGTCAGTCTGGAGGAGTGAGCATTCCTGGATGGCTGTATTTGCATGCAGACCACTACTGAACCTCCATGACTGAAAGAACTGAAATCGAAAGATTGAAAGAACTGAAATCAAGTCAAAAAAGGGGCGGAGCATGGACAGTCAGGGCTAAGATGTCCTCCAGCCAGGAAATGAGACAAGCTCTATCTGCAGCTTTTAATGCACATTGTGAGAAGCTCACAGTGTGCAGTGAAATCAGAGTAAGCCATTTCAGTCCAGGAGAGGAGCCGGTACAACGTTAACTTGTCAGCACATTTTAGGCCAGGCCAGTTTTGCATTGACGACCTGATGTTTAGAACTGTAGGGTTGGCATGGCTCCAGAAGCCCCTGTCCTACACAAAGCCTTTCTACGCTTAGCTCCCTGATAAAACAGAAAGCTCTTGTTGTACACGGGGACATATTCTCCTTCCCAGGAGGCTCCGATTACTGAACACAAGGAAAGATCCCGGTCTTACCCTCATCTGTGTGTCCCTGACACAGCACAAAGGCTCAGCGGGTCAGGAAGAAGCTTCAATGCGTTTCTGCTAGCACTGCAACCACTGGACATGGGTGAGAGACGCCAACACCGAGGAATCGGCAAGGACGTTGTAGCGTAATGAGACAATCCGCAATTGTTAACTAGACCTCAGCAGTGATCTTTTTTTTCCCTCTTTACTTGAATCAAAATCAAGGACAGGAAAAGGAAAAAGCTACAAAGAGGTTAAGTTTGTAAAAAAAAAAAAAGACATAGGCAAATGCTATCGCAAAAAAAAAAAAAAAACTCCAGCAAGAAAGATATTAAAAAATTTTAATTACTGAACAAAGTTATCTCTTATAGCAGTGGTAGTCAGCTTGGCAAAAACGGGGGGTCTCAAGTGTGGCCCGACACATACTGCACAGTGGCTTTGCTTTCATTCATTTGTACGGCGATACCACACGGTATAACGTATGTCTTACCACGCCTTAAAGTGGTTCCAAAAGGCTCAAGGTTTTTTACCTTCATGCATCCTATGCATGAAGGTAAAAAAACCTTGGTGCAGCTCCCCCCTCACCCCCCCCCCCTTATACTTACCTGAGCCCCATCTCGATCCAGCGATGTGCATGAGAGCAGCAGCTTTCTCTGGACTCTCTTTTCATTAGCTGCTGTCAACCACAGCCAGTGAGCCAATGAGGAGAGAGCAGGGGCAGGGCTGAGCCGCGCCCTATGTGTAAATGGACACACAGAGTGTAGCTCAGGAGCGAGCCTGCTTGAGTGCTCCTATAGCAAGAGGCTTGCTATTGGGGGCACTTGACGGGGGGGGGGGGAGCTCGGAATGCCGACGGGGGACCCAAAAAGAGGAGCATCGGGGCTGCTCTGTGCAAAACCATTGCACAGAGCAGGTACAGTACATCCGGAAAGTATTCACAGCACTTCACTTTTTCCACATTTTATGATGTTACAGCCTTATTCCAAAATGGATTCAATTCATTATTTTCCTCAAAATTCTACAAACAATACCCCATAATGACAACATGAAAGAAGTTTGTTTGAAATCTTTGCAAATTTATAAAAAATAAAAAATCCCATGTATATAAGTATTCACAGCCTTTGCCATGACACTAAAAATTGAACTCAGGTGCATCCTGTCTATACTGATCATCCTTGAGATGTTTCTACAACTTGATTGGAGTCCATCTGTGGTAAATTCTTTTGATTGGACATGATTTGAAAAGGCACACACCTGTCTATATAAGGTCCCACAGTTAGCAGTGCATGTCAGAGCACAAACCAAGTCATGAAGTCCAAGGAATTGTCTGTAGACCTCCGAGACAGGATTGTACAGAGGCACAGATCTGGGGAAGGGTACAGAAAATTTTCTGTAGCATTGAAGATCCCAATGAGCACAGTGGACTCCATCATCCATAAATGGAAGACGTTTGGAACCACCAGGACTCTTCCTAGAGCGGGCCGCCCAGCCAAACTGAGCGATCGGGGGAGAAGGGCCTTAGTCATGGAGGTGACCAAGAACCCGATGGTCACTCTGACAGAGCTCCAGCGTTTCCCCGTGGAGAGAGGAGAACCTCCCAGAAGAACAACCATCTCTGCAGCACTCCACCAATCAGGCCTGTATGGTAGAATGGACATATGGAAGCCACTCCTCAGTAAAAGGCACACAACAGCCCGCCTGGAGTTTGCCCAAAGGCACCTGAAGGACTCTCAGACCATGAGAAAACAAAATTCTCTGGTCTGATGACTCAAAGATTGAACTCGTTGGCCTGAATGGCAAGTGTCATGTATGGAGGAAACCAGGCACCGCTCATCACCTCGCCAATACCACCCCTACAGTGAAGCATGGTGGTGGCAACATCATGCTGTGTTGATGTTTTTCAGCGGCAGGAACCAGGAGACTAGTCAGGATTGAGGGAAAGATGAATACAGCAATGTACAGAGACATCCTTGATGAAAACCTGCTCCAGAGTGCTCTGAACCTCAGACTGGGGCAAAGGTTCATCTTCCAACAGGACAATGACCCTAAGCACACCGCCAAGATAACAAAGGAGTGGCTACGGGGACAACTCTGTGAATGTCTTTGAGTGGCCCAGCCAGAGCCCAGACTGGAACCCGATTGAACATCTCTGGAGAGATCTGAAAATGGCTGTGCACCAACGCTCCCCATCCAACCTGATGGCGCTTGAGAGGTCCTGCAAAGAAGAATGGGAGAAACTGCCCAAAAATAGGTGTGCCAAGCTTGTAGCATCATACTCAAAAAGACTTGAGGCTGGAATTGGTGCCAAAACTGCTTCAACAAAGTATTGAGCAAAGACTGTGAATACTTAGGCACATGGGATTTTCTTTGTTTTTTATTTTTAAAGAGGTGGTCCACCTAAAAAAAAAATATTAAAAGCCAGCAGCTACAAATACTGCAGCTGCTGACTTTTAATAAATGGACACTTACCTGTGCCATGGTCCAACGATTTCGGCAGCCGAAGCCGATCAATCGCTCGGCTCTCGGCAGCTGCCGGGTGAGGGAATCAGAAAGTGAAGCGTTGTGGCTTCTCTTCCCAGTTCCCTACTGCGCATGCGCGAGTCACACTGCGCGTCCTAACTGGTCCCCGCTATCTCCTGGGACCTGTGTGTTTCCCAGGAGACAGCGGGGTGGCGGGAGGGGGCGTGACTCGCGGGAGTCTATTCCCGGAAGTGGGTGCAAATACCTGTATTATACAGGTATCTGCACCCTCCTCCCCTCCTAAAGGTGCCAAATGTGAAACCGGAGGGGGGGTTCCGAAAAGCGGAGGTTCCGTTTTTATGTGGAACTCCACTTTAATAAAGTTGCAAAGGATAAAAACAAACTTCTGTCACGCTGTCATTTTGGGGTATTGTTTGTAGAATTTTGGGAAAAGTAATTTACTCTATTTTGGAGTAAGGCTGTATTATAACAAAATGTGGAAAAAGGAAAAGCGCTGCGAATACGTTCCGGATGCCCTGTAAGTATAACAGGTTTGCCATTTAAAAAAAAAAAAAAAATTCCTTTAGAATAATGCATGGATCATATATATTGCACGAGTGCTAATCGAAGCCCACTCAGTACCCCAAATGATGAAGTAAGTAATATCCAACATATCTGCTTCTGGTTCAGTCATGCAGAGTCTACAGGGCACAGTGTGGGGCCAGGTGAGCCTCACTAATATCGCTGCTGATAGTAGAGTACAGGCAGTACTGCCGTACCAGGCCCAGGCCCTATCCAGGCTAGCAGGGGGGCCTGGGCCCAGAAGGGGTTGCCCGTTAGCCACAGTGCAATGTCCATTGGGGTTGCTGGCGACAGACACTGCAGGACCTCTTCAGATACGAACACATGATACAGCCGCGGTGTGGACTTTCCTGAACTCTGAACTGTCGCTGCATCTGAGGTCTGGTGAATGGGTTCCAGGGGTGAGGGGAAGGTGGCAGTATGTACAGTGGGGGTGGGCCTGTATAGAGTGGGTGAGCTGGTTGGGGGGGGTGTCTATGCTGAGAGGAAGGTTAAAGAGTATGGGGACATGGGGAGACACTGGGGGAAGTGGGGTCTGTCAGGTAGACTGTATGGAGTCTCCTGATTTCTAATGAAGCCCAGACGAACAGGATTTAGAGCTTAGCAGAGGATCTTGCAAGGTTATGCCATCTGCATTAAGGCAATGAATTTCTGTGAAGTATAGCAGTAGATCGGGAACATCCTCACACACGTTTGAGCCTTGGAGGTGGTTAGTAGCATATGGGGATCTTAGGCAGAAGGTGGCCCAGTGCCTAGAGAAACGATTGGATGGAAATCTGAAGTTTTGGCCAGGTAAGCCCATGATCCCCCCTACTCCCCTCTACAAGGCTTCAGGTTTAATTTTACCTGCATTGTACCTTTACATCTCACTTCTGTATTTTATTTTACATAAAACATTTCTAGGGCCTCCAGGCCAACAATAAAATATCTCCTCATCACCTGTATTTCTCCATATTTCACAGATCTCTGCAATTTCCATTACTGACTCACCTTAAGGTAGTAAACCAGAAGCTCGTTGAGGGCAGGGTCTGCATTTAAATTGACTAAAAAGCACTTGTTGTCTCCGACTTTAATCCCTGAGGACTGGAGTGATATACCGAGACTCTCGAGCTGCTTCTGGCGCTCCTAGAAGACCGGACAGAATAGAACATGAGCATACATACAAAAATCCACACACCAACATCAGCAAAGTGCTACCAAATTAAAGTGATCTGTGGAGAAACTTCAATTGCAATGATAACCAGCTGAGAGCCCTCTAACACAATTAGGGATTAAAGTGAGCCTGTTAGAACAGAATTACCGGGGCTGCCACTGTTGTCTGATCCCTCTGAGAAAGCCAGGCCTGTGGCATAACAAGTAAGGTGGCGTAACGCGTAAGGAGCAGGAGACGGTGGTGTAACGGGTAAGGAGCTGGAGCCGGTGACAAAAGTGGGATAAGTTACGAGTCACGGAGGAGAGTACCCAAGAAAGTGGTCTGTAGTAGGAGACCATACCCAGTCCCCAGGGGAATGCGGCAGTAGTTCCTTGTACATAATCATGGTACACACAAGCTGCGGTCTTCCCTATTATATGAATAGGTGCCAGCACAGGTGAAAACAGTGTAACCTACTGTGGTGCACCAGTTATAGCGCACGCTTTTTGTGAGTGCTTTTAATCTAGACATTTTAAATAAAATGGTTGTTCTACGGTTCTATGATGTTTTATCAGATTCTTTTGTTACTGGTTTTCGGGAATGGATGGTAATGTGAGAGGTCATCTATTACACAAAACACAGCGGACCCCATATAGTCCCTTAAAGGGACAGGCACATTGTAACTGTATATTGGGTAGGTTAACCTCATGAAGCAAGCTGCTAGTGGTGGCGGATTAGGAGTCATGAGAAGTGGTGATTAAATGTGGAAGAAGTGGTTAACAAGTGTAATAAAGAGCACAATTTGCACATTTCATGGAGTGTACATATAATGTTCCTTATAGACATTTAATTATTACTTGGGACTTTTGCACATTTTATGCTTTTTATGGATATTCATTCTTGTATGATCATTTCTGTACACGTCGTATAAACATTTACATTTATGATGGTGTAGCGCAGGATCTAGTTTTTATATATACAGTGGGGACGGAAAGTATTCAGACCCCCTTAAATTTGTCACTCTTTGTTATATTGCAGCCATTTGCTAAAATCATTTAAGTACATTTTTTTTCCTCATTAATGTACACACAGCACCCCATATTGACAGAAAAACACAGAATTGTTGACATTTTTTCAGATTTATTAAAAAAGAAAAACTGGAATATCACATGGTCCTAAGTATTCAGACCCTTTGCTCAGTATTTAGTAGAAGCACCCTTTTGATCTAATACAACCATGAGTCTTTTTTGGGAAAGATGCAACAAGTTTTTCACACCTGGATTTGGGGATCCTCTGCCATTCCTCCTTGCAGATCCTCTCCAGTTCTGTCAGGTTGGATGGTAAACGTTGGTGGACGGCCATTTTTAGGTCTCTCCAGAGATGCTCAATCGGGTTTAAGTCAGGGCTCTGGCTGGGCCATTGAACAGTCAAGGAGTTGTTGTGAAGACACTCCTTCGTTATTTTAGCTGTGTGCTTAGGGTCATTGTCTTGTTGGAAGGTAAACCTTCAGCCCAGTCTGAGGTCCTGAGCACTCTGGAGAAGGTTTTCGTCCAGGATATCCCTGTACTTGGCCGCATTCATCTTTCCCTCGATTACAACCAGTCGTCCTGTCCCTGCAGCTAAAAAACACCCCCACAGCATGATGCTGCCACCACCATGCTTCACTGTTGGGACTGTATTGGACAGGTGATGAGCAGTGCCTGGTTTTCTCCACACATACCGCTTAGAATTAAAGGCCAGAAAGTTCTATCTTGATCTCATCAGACCAGAGAATCTTATTTCTCACCACCTTGGAGTCCTTCAGGTGTTTTTTAGCAAACTCCATGCGGGCTTTCATGTTTCTTGCACTGAGGAGAGGCTTCTGTTGGGCCACTCTGCCATAAAGCCCGACTGGTGGAGGGCTGCAGTGATGGTTGACTTTCTACAACTTTCTCCCATCTCCCGACTGCATCTCTGGAGCTCAGCCACAGTGATCTTTGGGTTCTTCTTTACCTCTCTCATCAAGGCTCTTCTCCCCCGATAGCTCAGTTTGGCCGAACATCCAGCTCTAGGGTTCTGGTCGTCCCAAACGTCTTTCATTTAAGGATTATGGAGGCCACTGAGCTCTTAGGAACCTTAAGTGCAGCAGAAATGTTGTTGTAACCATGGCCAGATCTGTGCCTTTCCACAATTCTGTCTCTGAGCTCTTCAGGCAGTTCCTTTGACCTCATGATTCTCATTTGCTCTGACATGCACTGTGAGCTGTAAGGTCTTATATAGACAGCTGTGTGGCTTTCCTAATCAATCAGTAAAATCAAACACAGCTGGACTCAAATGAAGCTGTAGAACCATCTCAAGGATGATCAGAAGAAATGGACAGCACCTGAGTTAAATATATGAGTGTCACAGCAAACGGTCTGAATACTTAGGACCATGTGATATTTCAGTTTTTCTTTTTTAATAAATCTGCAAAATTGTCAACAATTCTGTGTTTTTCTGTCAATATGGGGTGCTGTGTGTACATGTCTGCGCTCAGAGATTAACTATTTCCTTAATGGAGACATAGTAAGCAAGGTTGGAACTCTCACCATAGTCCAGCAGAGGAACATAATTACTTTCCTTACCGAGAGGAGGGCTCCCACTCCTTCTCAAAGGAGTGTCCAAACCAGGACATGTGTCCAAATAAACTCCCAATGTGGAGGAACTACTTTTTCTATTTAAAAAAATAAAATATGACAGGTTCACTTGAATGCCCAAACCCCAACCATCTCCAACTTTCTTTCACTGCCCTTACGTTCATATGCCAGTGCCTTAAATCTCCACTCTGTGTAAACTCAGTGGTAGACCTGTTCCACCACACACAGTGTAGGGGTCTGGCAACTTAGCGCTCAGGCTAGAGGACTATAATCCTCATGGCTTTCATGCACCACCAGAGCAGTGGGGAAGAGTGGTCAAGGGGAATTCGTTTTCAAGAGACCCTGTCACTTTGCCCTAAACGTGTAATGAGGCAGACTCTGGAATCCTGGTACTTCTAAATGTACACAGTTTACTCAATGAAAACCCATACTATGGCATGCACATTGAATTTTTTTCACACAATCACAACCCTCCCCCCTCCATTCTTGGCATTATTGAGATGCCAGGAATATTCATCTCAAAAGCTGGAGTGACGTAACATCACTTATCCTGTACTCAGACAATATCTCAACATTCTTTTGGATGTCACTTGACATTTGCTTCCTGGTTTGTGTGTAGGTTGCTACTAAACTGCAGTGGAGGCCCAACACAAAACAGGGTTCTCCTGCAATCACTGGCATGCAGCTCATTGAGGGGGCAAATCTGAAGATTGGGGAGGAATTCTACAAAAAAAATGAAAGGGGAAAACCTAGATACCTTTAAATCGAAAAAAAAAAAGAAGATTGTTGCAAGTTAGTACTTCAGTGATTGTATTCTAGCTAATGAACCCTTTGCAAGGTGCACGCTTCATGACTGTCTGGTGGGTCACAGCTCAAGAACAAAGGTCTGATGGAAAGCACATACAGCGGGTAAGTATTATACATTTTTCTAGGTAAATAGATTTCTAAAGGTGCTATTGACATGAAATTTTCGTTGTCATTAACAACCCATGCAAACCATACAAAGAAACAAAACAAATAAGATCAGAAATTAAGTTATGTGTAATAAAATGGAATGACACAAGGAAAACGCCTTGAACACATGAAGAACGGGAGGTGCAAAAAGCCATGGAAAGCCAAGACACCAGCTGAAATCAGTAATTATAAAGCAATCCCGTCCTTGTCAGTGCAAATTAATATCAGCTGGTTCAGTCTCAACTGATGGCCTATAAAAAGGTGTCTCATTACCAAGGTGTCACACAAGAAACATCTCATGATAGGTAAAAGCAAAGAGCTTTCTCAAGACCTTCGCAACCTTATTGTTGCAAAACATACTGATGGCATTGGTTACAAAAGAACTTCTGAATGTTCCAGTGAGCACTGTTGGGGCCATAATCTTGAAGTGGAAAGAACATCATTTTACCTTAAACCAGCCACAACCAGGTGCTCCTTGCAAGATTTTTGACAGAGAATGACAGTGAAAGGAATTATCAGAAGAGTTGTCCAAGAGCCGAGGACCACTTGTGGAGAGCTTCAGAAAGACCTGGAATTAGCAGGTACAATTGTTTCAAAGAAAACAATAAGTACCGTATTTATCGGCATATAACACGCACTTTTTTCCCCTGAAAATCAGGGGAAAATCGTGGGTGCGTGTTATAGGCCGATCCCCCCCCAATTGTGTGCGATCGGAGCGATCGCGGCAATTGCCGCGATCGCCGCCGACATACACAGCCGTGTGGAAATTCAAATACGGCGCCGAGACTGCAGGGTCTCGGCGGAGCGGAGCTACACATAGCCGAGAGTCCTCGGGTTTTCTCGGCGCCGCTTACAGTCCCGCCCATAGGGCGGAACTGGGCGGGACTGTAAGAGGCGCCGAGGAAACCCGAGGACTCTCGGCTATGTGTATCAGCGCTCCGCCGAGTCACTGCAGTCTCGGCGCCATATTTAAATTTACACAGGGCTGTGTATGGCGGCAGGGATCGCGGCGATCCCACAAAGCTGCACGGGGGGGGCAAGGCTGCACGGGGGCAAAGCTGCACTGAGGACAAGGCTGCATGGGGGCAAAGCTGCACTGGGGCAAGGCTGCACTGGAGAAAAGCTGCACTGACATGGCTGCACTGGGGCAAGGCTGCACTGGAGAAAAGCTGCACTGACATGACTGCACTGACATTGCTGCACTGACAAGGCTGCACTGGGGCAAGGCTACACTGGAGAAAAGCTTCACTGACATTGCTGCACTGACAAGGCTGCACTGGGGCAAAGCTGCACTGACAAGGCTGCAATAGACACTGAAGCAAGGCTGCACTGACACTGACAAGGCTGCAGATGGACACCGATAACGCTGCATTGATGGGCATTTTAATGTAAGTTTTTCTTCCTTAAACTTTACTCCTAAAAGTTTTTTTCCTTAAAATTCCCTCCTTAACTTGGGTGCGTGTTATACGCCGATAAATACGGTAATGCACTCAACCACCATGGCCTGTATGGACGCTCACAACGCAAGACTCCATTGCTGAAAACAAACAAACATGTTGAAGCTTGTTTAAAATTTGCTGCACAACATTTAGACAAGCCTGTGAAATACTGGGAGAATATAGTCTGGTCAGAGACCAAAATTTAACTCTTTGGGTGCCATAATACAAACCATGTTTGGAGGGCACTGCACATCACCCCAAAAACACCCCAATACCAACTGTGAAGTCTGGAGGTGGGAACATCATGGTGTGGGGCTGTTTTTCAGCATACGGTACTGGCAAACTTCATATCCTTAAAGGAAGGATTAATGGAAAAATGTACCAAGACATTCTTGATAAAAATCTGCTGCCATCTACCAGGATGATGAAGATGAAACGAGGGCGGACATTTCAGCAAGACAATGATCCCAAACACAAAGCCAAGGAAACTATTTTGGTTTAAAAAAAAAAAGAAAAAGCTGCTAAAATAGCCCAGCCAATCACCTGACTTGAATCAAATAGAAAATCTATGGAAGAACTAAAGATCAGAGTCCATAGAAGAGGTCCACGGAACCTTCAAGATTTGAAGACTGTGTGGAAGAATGGGCCAAAATCACACCTGAGTAACGCATGTGACTAGTTTCTCCATACAGGAGGCGTCTATAAGCTGTCATTACCAACAAAGGATTTTGACCCAAGTATTAAAAACATTTCCGTTAGTGTGTTTAATACTTTTTCCCTGTGCCATTCCATTTTATTACACAGAACTTCATTTCTGAACTTATTTGTTTTGGTGTCTTTGTATGTATGGATTGCATGGGTTGGTGAAAATTTCATGTCCATAGCACCTTCAGAAATATATTTACCTAGAAAAATGGTGACGTGTTTAATACTTATTATACTCGTATGTACAGAACTTGGCAGGTGTACTATTGTGACACAATGCTGAAATCTGAAAATTAGCAGTACTGGGTGCAATTTATGGATCACCCAGAGACTGCAACATGTGATATTTTTGCTGACTACAGTAAGGCAACTAAATTATTATTATAATAAAGTGCCCAGGCAGTTCAATCAAACACAAACTGATTGAATTCACTTAGATCTAGCCTTCAGCTGGATATTCGCTACCCAAAAGAAATGAATCATCAATACCAAATACTGAATACAACAATCTGGGCTACAACCTGAGCGATTTCTTCCGTCTTGCGCAGTTTCTCCTCCCAGGTCACGGTCATTTCTTGGATGAGCTTCTCCGACTCCTGTAACCGATCTTTCAGCTCAGGCGCTTTCATTGACTGGTAAGTAAAAGAAAAAAAAAGTACATAAAATATATCTGGACAAAATATATGAAATAAAAGTGCTAAGAGATGCAGAGCTTGGAATTCCTAGCGTTGAATGAATATTGCTGCTGTAGACGTGGCAGCTGAAACAGAAAAAGCATCCTCCTAATTATCCCAAAATAAACGAATAAATATAAAAAATAAAGGGTCTTTGTGTAGAACATTCACTGTGAAGATGTCATTCACACAATTACCATGAATGTCTGCCATACTGTTCGTTATATAATTATCTCCTATAAGTGTCAGCGCCATTTAGTAGCCATAATGCATTTTTTTTTTTTTTTTTTTTTTTATTTCAGGAAAAAATACTGCATTATGGCCACTAGATGGAACTGATGCTAATGGGAAAAAATCATATTATAAACAATAGGGCAAACATTTCTGGTGCAAATGGTTAAGACATCTACATGGCGAATGTTTTCTATATAGACCACTTGAAGATCTCTAAACTCGCTAATGAATCCTAAATATGCATTAAAATTTTTTTCAAAAACGGAAGTGTATTAAAGTTGCTACTTTGTTAGTCATGCTATTGGAGGAAACAGATACCAGTGTTTTGTTACAAATCTGTTACTGACGCATCTTTTTGGATAGCTATTTATGATTTATTGGTGTGTCCAGAGATCTCCTAAGTGTTAAAGTGGTTGTAAACAAAGCATATCCCTCTATAGCGGTGGTAATAAATACAATTTACAGAGGTCAGACCAGTAAAATTCTCTTCAAGCTGGGGTCCAAAAAGCACTTATCGCAGTCTCAGGTTCCCTAGAGGAAAAGGAGAGCATGGGAATCACTGTAGGTGCTGCCTGCCGGGGTGGTTGGTGTCACACCTTTAAAGCCCCATAAAAGTTGGCGACGTCCCCTCTGACAAAATGTGCAGGGCGGAGCCACGCATAAACTCTACAGCACATGCGCAATCGTTGTTCAGCCATTGTTAGTGTTGGAAACTGGCCCATTTGTGGCTTTGGATGTGACACATGCTGTTTATCGCGGTTTTAAACGTAAGTGTAATATTTTTAAAATAAAACAGATACTTTTACAATACTGCATTATGAGGAGCCTTTTATCTCGCATATACATGACCAATTGATTGCGGGGAAGGACCCGGTGAATTGACCATGTAGAGTAACTTGATTGGCTTTACCTGTGAATTGGCTGCCTGGAGTCACCTGAGCTGATGCTCAAGTTTCCACTACTGGATCCACTGATTGATAGAGCGCTTTTTGACCTCCCTGAGAAAGGAAGGGGGGGGGGGGTCGCTGGCTTTCTGGTAAGCTCCTAGTGTGGACATTTAGTGGGTGTCACATTTGCTGTCCCTGGATCCCTTTCTCACCTGGGACGGAATTTCATAAGGGACCTTTTTGTTTCATTTGTGCACTTTCACATATGCCTTTATTGAGCACATTTTAGATTATTGCATTTATTTGGATTCTCATTTTATTTATATTTTACTCATTGTATTCATTTATACTGTTTGAATCAGCGCTGCACTTTTTTCTCCACTTGTTATATGCCTAGTATCAAAAAGGTATAGTGTTCAGCTGCCAATTATTTGATCCAAGCGCTGATATCCGCCTTTTTTCTTTTGTACTTGTTTTTACGGTCATGATTTTAAAAAAATAAATAAGGGGGGCGTGGTCTGGACATGGCCGAGTAGCGATGTGTGCTTGCCGAGCTCCCGATCGTCTCCTATCTACCCCAGCCTATCTATATCGAAGAGCGCGAAACTGACTCCAGTTGCTCCATCCCCAGGTGAGATCCAGAGGTTCTTCCAGCTCCCCCAGTCAGGCTCCCCAGGGTTTAAGATGGTGGACGCACGTGCCTCTCAATCTGAAGGCCTCAACCCTCCCACCTATCCTGCCTCCCCCGTGGGGTCCTCGAGCTCGGAGATATACCCTGCCATTCCTCCAGCTTACCTGTCGGACCCGCGGAATTCACCTCAATTGCCCCTGACTTACAGAGCGGATGCTGAGCTGAAATCTATCCTTCAGGGGCTGCCAACCAAAGCCAACATTGAGGCCCTTATAGGGCGCGTGGAAGATACATACAGGAAGGAACTTCGCGCCGTTAAACAGGATGTTCAAGCCCCTACCACCAGACTCACAGCGGGGGAAACTTCTCTGTCCACGATAGACCAGAGAGTAACTGCTCTGGAGACACTCCAAAGCTCCCACACAGAGGCAGCAGTGGACCTGCAGTTGCATCTAGAAGAGATGGAGGACCGGAGCCGATGGAACAACTTACAGATCCGGGGTCTGCCGGAAGCTACAGGCCCATCAGATCTAGCTGACACGGTCACCGACATCTCGCTGCGCTTTGCAAACGGACTGCGGAGTGTCATTAACATACACTCCGCAATCAGCTCAAATGAACAGGTTGCAATTTTGATGCAGTGGGAATGTGCAGTGAATGTGCACCGCATCTGGTAAAATATATATATATATATATATATATATATATATATATATATATATACACACACACATATATACACACACACACACACACATATATATATATAAATATATACACACACACACACACACACACACACACACACACACACACACACACACATATACATATACATATACATATATATATATATATATATATATATATATATATATATATATATATATATACACACACACACACATACATACTATAATTATTAACCAGCACCGATCAAAGTTGAAAGTGCATTATTTATTTTTTTTGTCTATGGATTTTTCTAAATAAATAAATTCATTTTTGTAGACAATATCAACAAAAGAAAGCCTTGTTTGTCCTAGAGAAGTGTAAAGAAAATGTGTAAGTTCTGTATATAATTGTATTCTATTTTATATGTATTGCACACTGCCCTCACTGTGCACACAGCACTAATAATGTTTACATTACATATTTGCTTTCTAAATCCTGATTAGAATTAGCCTGCCTATGTTACGCCCCTTGTTACCATAAAAGTACAATTGTAATATTAATGTGATACCTAGGTAATCATGTGTATAAAAACCTTCAATTACGTCATAATAAAGCAGAACAGTTATTTGGAAAGATGCGGAGTGTATCTTTTGTGTCTGTTCCCTACTGCAGTAGTTATTAATTTGGAAACCACTAATCAATATGAGGATGGGAGTTGCCCATCTATAAATTTCCATGTCAAGAAGATACAGTTATGACTTTGTTATCTTGTCTAATAATAAAGTGATTGGTGAATACACAGGTCCACAGCAAAAATGTAAAAACTTCTCCATAGGGGGGTAGAGAAGGAAGAGGGGAAGTGGTTCATTTTCCATCACGTCTTGTGTACAGCAGGAAATGAATGGGAAACTTCTCAAAGCAAAAAAATAAACCGCAGAGGAACTTTAACTCTTCCCCATTCAAATAAAGAAAAAAAAATGTTTTTTTTTCCTGGAGCTCCACAACAAAGAGAACCTGTTACCAAATTATTATCCATTATTAAATATTTCCTACCATAACAGTAAGGGAAATGGGCCACTCCATCTACATTACTTTGTAGACAGCTGCTGCAGTGTTTCTATCTGTATGCATATAAAAATAATTAATAAAAACTTCTAGGGAGGAGTGAATGAAAGGGGCGGGCCAAGGACAGCCAGGCTAGATGATACTGGATGTCCTTCAGCCAGAAAATGCAGGCTCTGACTTTCTGCAGAGCCGGTACAATTGTGCAAGACTGAAGGGAAGGCCGGTGTCACCCGTCAGATTAGGTAACGGAAAGGATGTTCCGTCAGCTAAATCCTTACTGCACATGCGTAGCAGGTTTGCTAATCTGACAGAACACCTGCAGTCAGAAGGCAGCAGCAGACATCTTACTACACCCAGCTCCGTCTTGAATCTCACAGTCATTTTAGCAATAAACTTAGCGGATATAAATATAGTATAGTGACATCTGTGATGCTGTTTTAACCGCTTACGGACCGCCCGATGTCGTTATACGTCGGCAGGTTGAAGAGGAATATCCTAGTTATGGCAGCAGATAGCTAAAATAACCCCGGTCAACTCTTCTTCAGCGGGGGGTCCGCTTTCAGGTAAAAGTGGTCTCTGCGGCGGATTCGCTGCAAGATGACTTTTAAGTGGGGGCGGGAGAGGACGCTCCGGTCCTCTCTGTCGCTTACCAGAGCCGCCGGTAGCGACGGAGACGATCGCGTGCACTCTCCTCTGTGCCTGGATCCTAAATGAAGGGAAGGTGGCCCCCACTCGGCTCAATAGCATTGAAGGAGGGAAGTGACGTCAAACGTCACTACTGCCCAATGCTCTTAAAAGGGAATTTTAATTTTTTTTTTTTTTTTATTGCATTTTAGTGTAAATATGAGAGCTGAGGTCTTTTTGACTCTCATATTTAAGAGGACCTGTCATGCTTTTTTTCTATTACAAGGGATGTTTACATTTCTTGTAATAGGAATAAAAGTGACCCAAATTATTTTTTTTAAAAAGGACAGTGTCAAAATAAAAAATAAAAAAGTAAAAGAAATAACAAAAAAAAAAATTAAAGCACCCCGTCCCGCCGACCTCGCACGCAGAAGCGAACGCATTCGTAAGTCACACCCGCATATGAAAACGGTGTTCAAACCACACATGTGAGGTATCGCCACAATCGGTAGAGCGAGAGCAATAATTCTAGCCCTAGACCTCCTCTGTAACTCAAAACATGCAACCTGTAGAAATGTTTAAACGTTGCCTAGATTTTTTTTTTAGGGTAAAACTTTGTCGCCATTTCATGAGCGGGCGCAGTTTTGAAGCGTGACATGTTGGGTATCAATTTACTCGACATAACATTATCTTTCACAATATAAAAAAAAATTGGGCTAACTTTACTGTTGTCTTATTTTTTTAATTCAAAAAAGTGTATTTTCTCCAAAAAAAATTGCGCTTGCAAGACCGCTGCGCAAATACGGTGTGACAGAAAGTAAAGCAACAACCGCCATTTTATTCTCTAGGATGTCTGAAAAAAAAAAATAATAATATTTGGGGATTCTAAGTAATTTTCTAGCAAAAAAATATGATTTTAACTTGTAAACACCGAGTCTAAAAAATAGGCCCGGTCCTTACGTGGTTAATGTTACATTTTGAAAGAAGCTGGACGCCAGCAGTAGGAAGGTGGCGGAGGCCATCTTGGTACACCCCACACTGCTCAGCACTAAACCTTTACATTTTGAAAATGTAACATACAAAACATGACAGATCTGAATATACTATGTTTATTTATATATGTGTTCACTTTATTGCTAAAATGACCGTGAAATTCAAGATGTAGCTGGGTGTAGTAAGATGTCCGCTGGTGTCTTATGACTGCAGGTGTTCTGTCAGTTTAGCAAACCTGCGCATGCGCAGTAGGCATTCAGCTAACGGAACGTCACTTCCGTTACCTAATCTGACGGGTCGCCGATTCTGATGGAACATCAGAGGGTCAGATTTGAAAATAAAGTAAAATTAAATAAAAACAATAATAAGGCCTTATGCACACTGGACATGTTTGGACGTTTTTACAGCTGCTGTTTTTGGCTTCAGATTTTTTTTTTCTACAGTCAATAATGTTACCCATCATGTTATCCTAGGTGTCAATGCACACATAGGCGGTTATCAGCAGTGTTTGGCTGGGACGTTTTGAGGGTTTTAACCACTTCCCGCCCGCCCTATAGCGGATTGACGTCCGGGAAGTGGTTCAGTTATCCTGACTGGGCGTCATATGACGTCCAGCAGTATAACATGCCGCTGCGCGTCCGCGGCGATCGGTGGAGTGGTGTGTCAGCCTGACACACCGCTCCACCGATCTTGGTAAAGAGCCTCCGGTGGAGGCTCTTCACCACGTGATCAGCCGTGTCCAATCACGGCTGATCATGATGTCAATAGGAAGAGCCATTGATCGGCTTTTCCTCACTCGCGTCTTACAGACGCAAGCAGAGGAGAGCCGATCGGCGGTTCTCCTGACGGGGGGGGGGTCTGCGCTGATTGTTTATCAGCGCAGCCACCCCTCAGATCAGCACCCTGGACCACCAGGGATCTCCACTAGGACCATAAGGGAAGGGGCAACATGTGGATGGCCAGGTATGTACCCCATGGCCATCCACATGTGCCCAAGTTGAAGGCTTCTCAATCGAAACGCGTAGGGTGTTCCAGCTTCCCACGTTGCCACCATTTTATTTACTAGTGATCCCTTTTTACTCTGTAAAGGCTTTTTATTCATTAAAATCCTTAATTTTTTGACCTACGCCATGTGGAGCCTTTTTTCTTTTTTCCTCAATGACTGGTTCCTTTTGACCTTTTGGTCCCTGAATTGGAGAGTGTGCGAGTAAGCGGTTAACTTCCACCCATGACAACCCTTCCATATTGGTGATCGTGACCCAAGGGACAACATCCGGGTGGATTCCACGGGAGGTCACCTTCACAAGCTCTAACAGACGTACTGCTATATGGCAGATATGTCCTACAAGATCTGGTAAGAGTACCTAACCTTTGATGTCTGTGACGTGTTCCCTGGGGTTGCCTTACATCTAAGTCTCCAGTCAACGTCCATTGTTCGAGCACCTCCTCTGTTTGAGAAGACTCCCTTTGATTTTATTTTTATTGACTGTATTGTGTTGATTCACAATTTCTTTTAGGTTTTTTATGTCACAGATTTATATTGGTTCCATACATGATTTCAGTTTTTGTTTGGGACTCTAGCGCTGCACTTGTTTTACATACATGTTGGTGTGACTTGGTTTGTTTGTGTGTTAGCTGCTGTTCATTTTATTGATAATTTTTTGGGTCAGCGCAGCATTTCCCCTATCACTATCCCACAGCCATATCAGTGCCCGTCATTGAAGAAGAAAACGTACTAATTTACAAAAAATTTTAACAGAAACAAAGAAAAACTTGTTTTTTTTCAAAATTTTCTTTTTTACTTGTTGAGCAAAAAATAAAAACCGCAGAGGTGATCAAATACCACCAAAAGAAAGCTCTATTTGTGGGAACAAAATGATAAAAAATTTGTTTGGGTACGGTGTAGTATGACCGCGCAATTGTCATTCAAATTGCAACAGCGCTGAAAGCTGAAAATTGGCCTAGGCGGGAAGGTGTCTAAGTGCCTGGTATTGAAGTGGTTAAAAAAAAAAAAACTTGGGTTCTGAGAGGAGTTTTTCAGCTGTAAAAACCCTCTAGCGTCAAAAAACGCTGATAAACGCTCAAAAAAACGAGGCTCACCAGCGCTTGATGTTTGCCCCACTGAAAAAAAAAAAAAGCGGAAAAACGCTAATAAACGCTAAAAAACGCTTTTGCAAAAGCGTTGAAAAACTCACTGCAAACTACTCGCGTTTTTATAGCATTTTTTTTTTTAACGTCCAGTGTGCATGAGGCCTAAAAGTTCAAGGTTTGGAATTGATTTGGCCTGACATACGCAATTTAACCACCAGAGGGAGCCCTAATGCTACATATCAGAATATGCACAAAAACTGCAAAATGTGGTAACAAGAAATAAAGGTACTTTTTTTTTTTTTTTCTGTATACTGAGCAAAGTTAACTACTTACAAAACAAAAAGTACCTGGCCACTATAATAATTTTCTACCAAAATGTCCCCGCTTATAAAAAGAGATGAGTGGGCAGAATTCCTTTCCATTTGCTTTAAAATGTAACATTTGCAACGCTTTTTTAAAGCACTTTGAAAGCCAATCAAAGCCCCTCGCTATGGTTTCCTTACCGTCCTGAACACACTGCTGAGTTTGCATTGCCTCAAAAATGATACCCCACCATGCCGCTTTCATCTGAAAGCCGCCCCATAGAAGTCTGTGGCCTCAAATAGACTTGCTTTGCTGTCTGAAGAGTGATACACATTCAGATTGCTATTCTAACAGCAACAGACAGATGGTGACTCCGTGTTGTACCTTTAACCCCCTAATTACTGGACAACTGTGCTGCCATGGCACACATTGTGCGCGGCTCCAGCACGGCCCACGTTCAGCTGAACGCACAACAGGGAGTAGAATTTCTGCAGTGGAAGCGAAGCAAATCACTGCAGCTACGGCATTTGTACACCCCCAACCGCTGCCTCAGCAGCAACAGGGGAAGTGTAAGGGGCAGTAAAAATGCGGCTTAACCGCTGGGTTTTACCACAGTATGGGAGTGAAAGAGCAGGAAGGTCAACGGGAATCAGAGCGTGGTCCAAGTGGGAAACCGAGCGGCAGGGAATGAGTAAAGCAGGAGATCAGCAAAATGAAGGATTAGCAAAGTGGGGGAGCGGAGGAGGGGGAGGTAGTGTAGGCAGGGGGGATTACTACTGAGCAGGGGGCGGGGAGTAATGCAATGTTCTACTGAGTGGGGGAGGAGGGATGGGAACATACTACCAAGTGGGCAGCTGGGGGGAGGTGGTAATGTACTACTAAGTTACTGAGCGGGGGCTACTACTGAGCTGGGGATCCCCTGAGCGGGAGATCTACTGAGAAGGGGGGTACCCTTGAGCGGGAGATCTACTGAGCTGGGGGACCCTTGACTGGGAGATCTACTGAGCCGGGGGACCCCTGAGCGGGGGATCTACTGAGCCGGGGGACCCCTGAGCGGGGGATCTACTGAGCCGGGGGACCCCTGAGCGGGGGATCTACTGAGCCGGGGGACCCCTGAGCGGGGGATCTACTGAGCCGGGGGACCCCTGAGCGGGGGATCTACTGAGCCGGGGGACCCTTGAGTGGGAGAGAGCCGGGGAACCCTTGAGTGGGAGAGAGCCGGGGAACCCTTGAGTGGGAGAGAGCCGGGGAACCCTTGAGTGGGAGAGAGCCGGGGAACCCTTGAGTGGGAGAGAGCCGGGGAACCCTTGAGTGGGAGAGAGCCGGGGAACCCTTGAGCGGGAGAGAGCCGGGGAACCCTTGAGCGGGAGAGAGCCGGGGAACCCTTGAGCGGGAGAGAGCCGGGGAACCCTTGAGCGGGAGAGAGCCGGGGAACCCTTGAGCGGGAGAGAGCCGGGGAACCCTTGAGCGGGAGATCCACTTAGCCGGGGAACCCTTGAGCGGGAGATCTACTGAGCCGGGGAACCCTTGACTGGGAGATCTACTGAGCCGGGGGACCCCTGAGTGGGGGATCTACTGAGCCGGGGAACCCTTGAGTGGGAGAGAGCCGGGGAACCCTTGAGTGGGAGAGAGCCGGGGAACCCTTGAGTGGGAGAGAGCCGGGGAACCCTTGAGCGGGAGAGAGCCGGGGAACCCTTGAGCGGGAGAGAGCCGGGGAACCCTTGAGCGGGAGAGAGCCGGGGAACCCTTGAGCGGGAGAGAGCCGGGGAACCCTTGAGCGGGAGAGAGCCGGGGAACCCTTGAGCGGGAGAGAGCCGGAGAACCCTTGAGCGGGAGAGAGCCGGGGAACCCTTGAGCGGGAGAGAGCCGGGGAACCCTTGAGCGGGAGAGAGCCGGGGAACCCTTGAGCGGGAGAGAGCCGGGGAACCCTTGAGCGGGAGATCCACTTAGCCGGGGAACCCTTGAGCGGGAGATCTACTGAGCCGGGGAACCCTTGAGCGGGAGATCTACTGAGCCGGGGAACCCTTGAGCCGGAGATCTACTGAGCCGGGGAACCCTTGAGCGGGAGATCTACTGAGCCGGGGAACCCTTGAGCGGGAGATCTACTGAGCCGGGGAACCCTTGAGTGAGAGATCTACTGAGCCAGGGAACCCTTGAGCGGGAGATCTACTGAGCCGGGGAACCCTTGAGCGGGAGATCTACTGAGCCAGGGGACCCTTGAGCGGGAGATCTACTGAGCCGGGGAACCCTTGAGCGGGAGATCTACTGAGCCGGGGAACCCTTGAGCAGGAGATCTACTGAGCCGGGGAACCCTTGAGCGGGAGATCTACTGAGCCGGGGAACCCTTGAGCGGGAGATCTACTGAGCTGGGGAACCCTTGAGTGGGAGATCTACTGAGCCAGGGAACCCTTGAGCGGGAGATCTACTGAGCCGGGGAACCCTTGAGCGGGAGATCTTCTGAGCCGGGGAACCCTTGAGCGGGAGATCTTCTGAGCCGGCGAACCCTTGAGCGGGAGATCTTCTGAGCCAGGGAACCCTTGAGCGGGAGATCTACTGAGCCGGGGAACCCTTGAGTGGGAGATCTACTGAGCCGGGGAGCCCTTGAGCAGGAGATCTACTGAGCCGGGGAACCCCTGAGCGGGAGATCTACTGAGCCGGGGAACCCCTGAGAGGGAGATCTACTGAGCTGGGAAACCCTTGAGCGGGAGATCTATTGAGCTGGGGAACCCTTCAGCGGGAGATCTATTGAGCTGGGCTAAGCCCGAAAACCGATAAGCAGGGGGACTACTGAGCCACCAAAATAAAACAAAAAACACCTGATACCACACCAACATCTAACCACACCTCAAACCGGCCGACTTCCATATCATCACACCCATATGTCATCACTTCCTCTTTAGAACAAATAGAAAACACACACACACACACAGGGGCTTTGCCAAGTTTCATTTACGCTTCAAAAAAAGAATCAAAGCATCAAAAAATGCATGTTAAAGCAGTAGGCTTTATTGTCACTAATCAACGAAAATGTAAAGTAGCCCTTAGGGGGAATTTTTGGAGGGATATATAGCACATATTCCTATTTTTTTTTTTGAATGCTGTGATTTTATAATCTCTGCCTGTAGATGTTCACTTACACTGGTCTGGACGGGGAGACATTAGGTGAAAATGTGGAAGTGGAAGTGATGAATACAGAAGTGATCGCGGGAGCATTTTAGCAATATCAGTCACTGCTGAATCTTCCTAAAGGTCAGCTGTGTTAAATTCAACCTTATCAAATGGAAGTAGGTGGTCAAGGTAGAGGGGTCCCTCATCTCCTCCTCCTTCCAAGGCGAAAGACAGCACCGTGTAAGCTCCAAACTATTGGAGCTCACACAGGGCAATGGGTTCCTTCCTGACCCCATGTGACTGCATGGACCAATCATGACGCACTTAATGCTTTGACATGGTTGAGGGAGTGACGCTGCTTACCTGTACCTAGAAGTGCTGAATATGTCAATTCATGCCAGGCGGTTGAATGGAGCGCCGAGGGAGCGAGATTAGGTAATGATTAGGCTGGTGGGGGTGAGAGGTGATTAAATGAACTTTTTCCTTTGTTCTATAAGGGGAAATGGAAGAGTCACTTCAACCGCTTACATACCATAGTAGGTCTATCAACAGCGGACCGGGGGCCCTTTATTTAGCCAATGACGTTTATGAATTGCCACTAGGGTTGCCACCTCATCCCTTTAAACCTGAACACATATTAATTACACAGGCTCTGAGACTAATTAAATGCAGATAAGGCACCGAGTTTAATTACCACCTTAATCAGCCCCAGAACCTGTGTAATTAATATGTGTTCGGGTTTAAAGGGATGAGGTGGCAACCCTAATTGGCACTGGAGCCGACACTGGACAGCCCGGGGCACAGACACTGTACCCAGCCAATCTGAGGGGCTGGGTACCATGCGATCGCTGTGATTGGTCATCACAACGATCACAAGGTGTTAAAGTGTCGGTCCATCTCCTTCCCCTTACAATGGAAGAGAGAGAGATTGAGTGTCTATGAATGGGCACAGAATGAACAGATCAGCATCACCATTCTTTTTTAACCCTTTAATCCTGCCTCCCCCCTTCTCCTATACATACCATCTCCAATAGAGTCTCTAGTGACCTGGAAATTAACCCCTTCACCTCCACCCTGCCTTTGTATGTGACCAGCACATTAACCCCTTCACCTCCTCCTCCCTTTGTGTACGACCTGTACACGTGCAATTCGTTTTGTTCCAAATTTGTTTTACCGAATTTCGACAAATTTGTTCATTCGGAAACATCTGAATTAATGCAAACCCGTTTAATGAATTTTTCCGAACATTCGTAAATTCGAATATTTGTAAATTTGAAGATTCCAAAATCTGAAAATCTGAAAATTCGAAAATCTGAAAATCTGAAATAACTATTAAATTATAGGTATTGGAATTTCCTTTCAAATTTTGCTGTTAGCAAACATAACGAATACGAATTTATCCGAAGTTATGAATTATCCGAAATAACGAATGCCGTATCTAAACGAATAGAATGTAATGAATAATAAATAACAATAATAAAAATTTATTAATATTAATTAGTTCTTTTCAATTTGCTTAGATACGGCATTCGTTATTTCAGATAATTCGTAACTTTGGATAAATTCGCATTTGTTACGCTCACTAACAGCCAAATTTGAAAGGAAATTCCAATACCTAGAATTTAATAGTTATTAGTTATTCTTTCGAATTTTCAGATTTTCTTTCTTATTTTTGAAATTGCAATCATAACGAATGACCCGGAAAAAAAGAAAAAAGAAGGTCGAATGAAACGAAAAGGAACAAATTTTTTCGGCAGTGCACATGTCTAATGTACATTAATGTAATACACCATTCTCAAACTTTGCATTTAACCCCCTTAGTACCAGTATGCTTCTTTATTTAAAAAATATATATATATATATATATATACATATCACATACATACATATATATATATATATATACATACATATACATATATATATATATATATATATATATATATATATATATATATATATATAGTAGGGGTGCAACGGATCGTCATCGATCCGTGATCCGATCCGCGGAGGTTGATCCGTACGGGACACCCGCGATCCACGGAGCGCTCTGTGGCCTCGGCCATAGGAAAGGCCGCGGCTTCGGCCTAGCTCTGGAGCGGCGGCCATCTTGGTACACCCGGCTGCCGTTTAGCACCTGATCGCTCCGTCATTTCACTTGTAACAAACCGGCATCATGACATCCTCTCTCCCCTCTGTGTACTGATCTGTACAGTGGAGGGGAGAGATCGGATGGCAGCAGTGCCAATACTCTGCAATGCCCTGCCAATACTCTGCCAATATACCCGCCAATACCCTGCAATACTCTGCCACACCCTGCCAATAGGGAGATTGTGGATATTACAGTAGGGGAGATTTTTTCTTTGTTGATCCGAAAATGATCCGAACCGTGACTCCTAATCCGAGGAACGATCCGAACCGTGAGTTTATTGATCCGTTGCACCCCTAATATATACACATATATGCACATACACACACACACACACACACACACAATCCTGCATTTCTGCCTGAATTTCCTCCGCCATCCGCTAATCATCGGTAAACAACCCAGGACGGGCATCTTCCTATGTAAAAACAGGGCATATCCCCATTCTGACAGGGGAGAAGGGATGTATTCTGTGTTCCTGTAAATCAGGGGCTAGAATCCAGTACTTCCCATAGTAAAAGCAACACACAGTACACACAAACACTGGATAGGCACACAGTTAACCCTTTGATCACCCCTGGTGTTAACCCCTTCCCTGCCATTAGTACAGTGACAGTGCACATTTCCAGCACTGATCACTGTATAAGTGTCACTGGTTCCCACAAAATGTCAGTAGGTTTGGTTCGCATTGGTGCCCTATCCAACATTGCATGTGATTCGCACCGCACTGCAGTGCAAATCAAATGCAAATGCAATGTCTGTGCGATGCAAATTCAGCCATACAGATTGTATGGCTGAGTTCGGATCGCATTCGAACCAAAGTCTTGAAGGACCCTTTTTTTTTTTTTTTTTTTTTTTTGGTCCGCACCAGAATCAGTTCGCTTGTTCACACCCATGCAAACTGATTCCTGTCCCAATTGACAGTTTGCACTGCGATCCGATCTGGGGGTGTCATTAACTTTGTATTGACACTCCCAGTGGTTGACAAAAAGCAGTGTGAACTGTCTGTGAGTCAGGTGTGATGCCGGAACCCCCAGTGGATTTACAGGGTTTCCCACATCGCACCAATGTGAACCGAACCTTAGTGCCGATTGCTCGCCGCAACATTGCGGTCCTGCTATAAGCCGCTGATCGCCGTCATTACTAGTATCAAAAAAAATAAACAAATAAAAATTCCATAAATTTATTCCATAGACGCTAGAATGTTCACATAAACGTTGGCCTAAATTTATGAATCTATTTTCTATTGGATATGTTCTATAGCAGAAAGTAATTTGGGTACAGTGTCACATGACTGCGCAATTGTCAGTTAAAATACTGCAGTGCCATATAGCAAAAAATGGCCTGATCATGAAAGGGGGGGGGGGGGTAAATCTTCTAGGGGATCAAGTGATTAAAAATTTAGAAAAAAATGTGTTAAAGTAAGAAAAATAAAATAAAAAAATCCCAGTGCTTATTGACTACCACCAGAAGAAAACTCTGTGTGTACGTACGTATATATATATATATATACATACATATACACACACATTATATATATATATATATACATACATATACACACACATTATATATATATATATATATATATATATATATATATATATATATATATATATATATATATATATATATATATATATATATATATATATATATACATATATATATACACATACATACACACATATATATATGGGGGTAGAGTGGAAAACTTTTCTTACGAAGAAAAACATCCAAGCCCAGCTAAATTTTGAAAAAACACATCTGAAGTCTCCCAAGCATGTGGGAAAATGTTTTATGGTCTGATAAAACCAAGGTTGAACTTTTTGGCCATAATTCCAAAAAACATGTTTGGCGCAAAAAACAACAACACTGCACATCACCAAAAGAACACCATACCCACTGTGAAGCATGGTGGTGGCAGTATCATGCTTTGGGGCTGTTTTTTCTTCAGCTGGAACAGGGGCCTTCGTCAAGGTAGAGGGAATTTATGAACAGTTCCAAATACCAGTCAATATTGGCACAAAACCTTCAGGCTTCTGCTAGAAAACTGAACATGAAGAGGAACTTCATCTGACAGCGACCCAAAGCATACATCCAAACAAAGGTATGGCTTCACCAGAAGAAGATTAAAGATTTGGAATGGCCCAGCCAGAGCACAGACCTGAATCCGATTGAAAATCTGTGGGGTGATCTGAAGAGGGCTGTGCACAGGAGATGCCCTCACAATCTGACAGATTTGGAGTGTTTTTGCAAAGAAGAGTGGGCAAATATTGGCAAGTATTAGTGTAAAAGTGTGCACACTAATGCATATATATATTTTTTTTTTCACTTCCCTCCACCTAAAAGATTTCAGTTTGTTTTTTAATTGAGTTGTACAATTTATAGGTCACATTAAAAGGTGGAAAAATTTCTGAAATTATTTATCTTTGTCTCATTTTTTTACATCACAGAAACCTGATATTTTATCAGGGGTGTGTAGACTTTTTCTATCCAATGTATGTGGATATCAAAATTCCTTGAAAGGGCTGAGAAGGGGCTCACCTCAGCCTGCGTCAGCTGCTCTCGCAGCTTCTCCACCTCTTCTCGTAGTTCTCGGATGATTCGAGCATTGGGGTCCTCGTTGACCACGGCGTGGTTGACTATGTTCTTGGCCCTGTCGGCATAGCGAAGAGTGGAAAGAGTCTCATCGTAGTTATCAGCAGCAGGGCTGACCGTGGCCACCATGGCAGTTTTACTGTTCCCACCAAGACTGTCCTGCAGTGGCAGAAGAAGAAATGAACAATGAGGATATGCTGGAACAAAAATCTGAATATTAAAACTAAAAAAAAAAAAAACACTGGAACAAAGATCTGAATATAAAACCAAATCACACTGGAACAAAAAATCTGAACATAAAACCAGAAGTCAGTAATCAGATCAGGCTTACCAAACTTATCCGAAGGGAAAATTGGAATTGCCAATCATTAACCAAACCTTGCTTAGCACTTTACCCTTGCAAGCCTGGGTTACTGGACTTACTAATGACCAAGATCAAGGAACAACCTTGGATGGTTGCACTCTATACTGGCTTTAGTGCAAAACAAAACATGACCACCTTCACGCCAAATTTGCGTTCAGGCTTGAAGGGGTTATACCGAGATGATGCAGCTGCAGGCATAACCCCGGTAACGTTTTTTTTAGAGCGGGCGGTTGGCTCTTTAGTGATAACAACCGAAGTGGCTAAAAGCCGATCGGCTGTTATCCTAAAGGACCGGGGGAAGGGACGTCCCCCCCTCCTGCAGCCTTCCGCTGCTCTTCCCGGGCCTCCTGTACCACCGGGAGACCCGAGCCACCAGCCAGCACATCCGCCGGCTAGGCCGAGACCCAAACAAAGCTGGATTCGGCTCTGATAGGGTCTCCGACGTAAAATCCCGGAAAGCGACGTCACGTCGTCACTTCCGGTTTACTTGGCTGCCAATGGCGCCAATTAAAAAAAAAAGACAGTATTCAGAATCACCGTTTTTGGCGATCTGAATACTTTGAAGTGCAAAGGAGGGATTGGGGGTCATTTAGACTCCCGATCCCTCCATAAAGAGTACCTGTCACTACCTATAACTGTCACAAGGGAGGTTTACATTTCTTGTGACAGCAATAAAAGTGATCAGAATTTTTTTTTTTTTAAGTGACTATGTAAAAAGAAATAAATATGAATTTTTTTTTCTTTTAGCCTGGGAATTGAAGCTCAAGTTTCACTGGGGAGATAAAAATCTCCTGTTCAAAGGCTCATCTGCGTTTTAGCTCAGGATCAGTGAGCAGGGAGAGGGGGAGGGGGAGGGAGAGGGGGAGGGAGAGGGGGAGGGAGAGGGGGAGGGAGAGGGGGAGGGAGAGGGAGAGGGGGAGGGAGAGGGGGAGGGAGAGGGGGAGAGGGAGAGGGGGAGGGGGAGGGGGAGGGGGAGGGGGAGGGGGAGGGAGAGGGGGGGAAGAGGGGGAGGTGTAGTGAGGAGAAGGAGAAAATCCATGTTCAGAACACAATGCATCTGCTAAGCAGATGCATTCCCATAGAAGATAAGGGGCTCAGAATTCGCACCGCAATGCCCAGAAAACGCACAAGTTTTTTGTGCAATGCGCAGTGCGAATGCAACACACATATGTGAACCAGATGCATTCATATGAATGTATTTTAAAATGTCCTGCGAATTAGATGTGGTGTAAGCCGCATCTAATTTGCATAGGTGTGAACGGGGGGCTTAAAGCGCACTGATGGGCACTGATAGGTGGCATTGATGATCAATGATCTGCGGCGCGGATAGGCGGCGTGGCACTGATGGGTATTGATCAGCACTGAAAGGCAGCGCACATATGCTGCAGTGATAGGTGGCATTGATGGGCACTAATAGGCAGAATTGATGGCACTGATAGGCGGAATTGATGGACACTGATAGGCGGTACTAATGGGCATTGAGCACTGATAAGAAACACTGACAGATGGCACTGATAGGTGGAATTGATGGACACTGATAATCAAGTGATCAAAAATATATAAATTAAGTAGTGATAAAAAAATTCATAAATTGCCTGTAAATAAATAATAAAATCAAATAATGAATGAATTCATAAAGTGCCTGTGAATAGATGATAGAGTCCAATAATAATTTGAGTGCACATATGGTCAGGTGACCAAAAATATATATTAATAATAGTAAAAAATGAAATAGTGAATAAAGTTCATAAATTGCTAGTGAAAAAATCATTGAGTCCATTCATAGAGAACTCGATGAGGACAAACAAATCCCATGGAGGAGAGTCACACATCCACAGTTCATCGGTCCCAGCCTGTGTGAGAGGAAGGAGGGATGGTGAAGGAAGTATCCAGGCAGACGGTGACAGTAAAATTGAGCCCTTACCAGAAGTGGTGGACCTCCTTAATAGTAAGGTCATATGCAGATACAGCCCTCTGCAGGGACAGATGGATAACAGCGTCCGGATTCACAGATGTATATAGCGTTCCAGGGGGAGGCTACTCCAGCGTGTCAGCCTAGGGAGAAGCACTCACTAGTCCGGAGGGCTGTTCCAGACAGGGCCGCCATTAGGGGGTACAGCCGATACACATGTACCGGACCCGAGCGTCTGGATGGGGCCCAGCAATCAGGAAGTGTGCAGGAGAGAGTAGCTGGGGGCTAAGCACATAGTCAGCACAGTAAGCGGAGCTGTGCTGACTATGTGCTTAGCCTCCAGCTACTCTCTCCTGCCTATAAAGATATGGTTTGACCAGTATGGTGTGGACAACCTTGTGTGGCCTACACAGAGCGCTGACCTCAACCGTACTGAACACCTTTTGGATGAACTGGAAAAATGATTGCAAGCCAGGTCTTCTCTGTACAAAGCTAGTTCTATAAGGACATGGTTTGACCAGTATGGTGTGGAAAACACTGAATGGTTACACAGAGACAACCTCAACTCTACTGAAAACCTTTGAGATGAATTGGACCTCGACAGTAAAGCCAAGGCGAGCAAAATGTGAAAGTCACCACAAAAAAAAAAATCTACATTCAGGCAAACGTTACAATAATAGCTGTGTGCGCGGTGCTCTCAATGTACTTTAATATGGTCATGATATGAACATTACCGGGGGCACGACAACAAAACGGGATCATACTTACTTTCAGCAACCATGTCAACACAGAGTCCCGATACGGAACAAACTTATTCTTATTCTTCCCAGCTCCTTGGTCTGCCAGGGCAGAGATGACCAGGCCCAGGGTGGTGAGGGATCTGTTGGGGAAAAAAAAAATAAACAATTTTAAAATGATTAAGCTGAATATAAAGTAAAGGGTACATTTTTATAGACTCTGATAGGGTAGACATGCAAATAGTAACATATGTTGCATTCATTACACCCCCAAAAAAAATCTCCTATAAAAAAAAAAGTCCTGCTCGCGGTAATAAATTTCGATATATATTTTATCCAAAAGTGATCCACTAACGCGGTTTGTCTTCGAACGGCTATATATCACAGGAGCCTATTTAGAGCACTAGTGTCTCTCTTATGCTGATAGACTGACCAATTTGAGGGGTAGGCTTTGTTTCTTTTGACCCCAAATAGACAGTTAGAACCCCAGATATAGAATAAAGGATCGGATAAAATAAATATCTCCCAAAAAAAATAAAAATAAAAAAAAAGCATGTTTTTATAGCAGGATTTTAAGGATTTAAAGCACAAATGCACTTGTTTTTAAACTTATATAGACCAATGCTTGAGAACAATATACTGTACATTTTTGAACGTCTTACTATTTTTGTTTTTTTTTTTAATTGTGCTAGCCTGAATCCCAGAATGTCAACAGCAGACTGAAAACGTCATATTTTTTTTGGACTTATCGGAAAGATATAACAAAGCTATCAATGGGATATTTATTTGGACTAAAAATGGAGCAAATAAGAGACATTCATTGTTAAGGTTCACATTTACTTTATTTAAAGCTCTATATTAATGAAAATAAAATGATCTTAAATATCTAAAAGAGCTTTCACTAAATAGGCCGTGTTATATTAGCGCTCTTCAGACACAGAGCACGCGGTATCCAATGAATAGTAGACATGTGCAGAACAGAAACATTTGCTTCGTTTAGATTCGTTATGTTACTAGTGTCGTTTTGTTGATTCGTTTCAGGATTCGTTTAACACGTTTCTAACGAATTCCAAATTTTTGGAACGATTCGAATTGGGATCGATTGAAAAACGATCAACCGATCTGAATTCCACGTGAAGAATACCTGGGAAGCTGGCCGACGTGTCCTTACCAACTTATGACTTATCAGCTGTCAGCTGGTTGCCCACTTAGAGCTGAAATATAAACAAAAAGCCGGAAACAGAAAATTCTGAAAAACAGCGTGGGGTCCCCCACAATCCATACCAGGCCCTTTGGGTCTGGTATGGATTTTAAGGGGAACCCTTATTTCCGGAATTCTTCGGTTTACATTTCAGCTCTCAGTGGGGAAGCCCGCTGACAGCTGATGAGTCACCAGTTGTGAAGGACGCAGCAGCCGGCTTCCCAGCCCGCTCCTTAACAACCAGTTAGTTATTCTTCACACAGAAGTTGAATCAGTCAAACATTTTTCCACCAATCCGAAACGTTCCGAAAATTTGGAATGCGTTAGAAAACTAATAAACAAAATTCTTACTATTGCATCCGGAGATGCGGATACATCCGCATCTCCGAATGCTCAAAAAATATGTCCGAATTTACATTCAGACCCAAACGAATTGCACATGTCTATTGAATAGGCAGTGTTAGATTAGCGTTCTTCAGACACAGAACACAGTATGTAGTGAATAGGGAGTGTTAGATTAGCGCTCTTCAGACACAGTATGCAGTGAATAGGGAGTGTTAGATTAGCGCTCTTCAGACACAGAGAACAGTGAATATAGGGAGTGTTAGATTAGCGCTCTTCAGACACAGTATGCAGTGAATAGGGAGTGTTAGATTAGCGCTCTTCAGACACAGAGCACACAGTATGCAGTGCATAGGGAGTGTTAGATTAGCGCTCTTCAGACACAGTATGCAGTGAATAGGGAGTGTTAGATTAGCGCTCTTCAGACACAGAGCACACAGTATGCAGTGCATAGGGAGTGTTAGATTAGCGCTCTTCAGACACAGAGCACACAGTATGCAGTGCATAGGGAGTGTTAGATTAGCGCTCTTCAGACACAGAGCACACAGTATGCAGTGCATAGGGAGTGTTAGATTAGCGTTCTTCAGACACAGAACACAGTATGTAGTGAATAGGGAGTATTAGATTAGCGCTCTTCAGACACAGTATGCAGTGAATAGGGAGTGTTAGATTAGCGCTCTTCAGACACAGAGCACACAGTATGCAGTGCATAGGGAGTGTTAGATTAGCGCTCTTCAGACACAGTATGCAGTTAATAGGGAGTGTTAGATTAGCGCTCTTCGGACACAGAACACACAATATGCAGTGAATAGGCAGTGTTAGATTAGCGCTCTTCAGACACAGAGAACACAGTATGCAGTGAATATAGGGAGTGCTAGATTAGCGCTCTTCAGACACAGTATGCAGTGAATAGGGAGTGTTAGATTAGCGCTCTTCAGACACAGAGCACACAGTATGCAGTGCATAGGGAGTGTTAGATTAGCGCTCTTCAGACACAGTATGCAGTTAATAGGGAGTGTTAGATTAGCGCTCTTCAGACACAGAGCACACAGTATGCAATGAATAGGTAGTGTTAGATTAGCGCTCTTCGGACACAGAGCACACAGTATGCAATGAATAGGTAGTGTTAGATTAGCGCTCTTCGGACACAGAGCACACGGTATGCAGTGAACCAGCAGCATTTCTGCACAGCACTTTATATATAATCGATCTGCTTTTCCACCTATGAGACACAATAGGCTGGAAGGTCGCACACTCACTTGTTTATATTGCTCCCTTCTTTCAGACGCTCCCCGGCGGCGCCCGTCTTCGTGGCTCTCTCGCTTCCGGCTAAATCCACCAGACTCAGTTTGCTGACTTTCTCACCTGAGGTCTGGAAACAAAACCAACACAATGGAAGGTGAATTACCGGATCAGAGAATGACTGAAACACACCATCATCAATTATGTATAACTCAAAGGGGAACACATCAATATGGGCCATTATCTTCACTTCAGCTTCCTGTAAACACTAAGTATAACATATGAACGTCATTTTTTTCAAAACTTACATGAGATGTAATAAACCTAAAATGTTGCCATCACATAAAAAGTAAAACAAACTGGTCATGCCAAACTCCTTTTATTTTGGAAAGACAAAAAAGCTGGGAATTTGTCCACTGTGTGGTCCAGCTCCTACAGATGGCAATATAAAGCCCACTTGTTTCCTGAATGTCATGTGTCCCTCAGTGAGGACAGAAGAAAAGGAAGTTATCCTACAGCTGCCTCTCTCAACCAGGTCACTAATGAACCCTTGTTTTCCTCCAGAAGTTGCCAAGGGTTCCTTGAGCAATCATCAGTATCTGATTGGGGTATTCTTCACACTGATCACCAATGTATGAGACATTTATTCCACCGGCCACCAATGTAAGGAGCATTCTTCCCACTGATCACCAATGTAAGGAGCATTCTTCCCACTGATCACCAATGTAAGGAGCATTCTTCTCACTGATCACCAATGTAAGGGACATTCTTCCCACTGATCACCAATGTAAGGAGCATTCTTCCCACTGATCACCAATGTAAGGAACATTCTTCCCACTGATCACCAATGTAGGGAGTATGTTCCCACTGACCTCCAATGTAAGGAGCATTCTTCCCACTGATCACCAATGTAAGGGACATTCTTCCCACTGATCACCAATGTAAGGAACATTCTTCCCACTGATCACCAATGTAAGGAACATTCCTCCCACTGATCACCAATGTAAGGAGCATTCTTCCCACTGATCACCAATGTAAGGAACATTCTTCCCACTGATCACCAATGTAAGGAACATTCTTCCCACTGATCACCAATGTAAGGAGCATTCTTCCCACTGATCACCAATGTAAGGAACATTCTTCCCACTGATCACCAATGTAAGGAGCATTCTTCCCACCGATAACCGATGTAAGGAACGTTCTTCCCACTGATCACCAATGTAAGAAGCACGCTTCCCACTGAAGGTTACCCCAATGACCTCCAGTGTAATGTGGCCCTTCTACCACTGCCCACCAATCTAAAGTGGGCCTTTAAGCATTTCACTGACCACTGATATAAGAGTGGCACGTCATGGGTCACCAACAAGAGACAACACATTCTCTGTTTTTTGTCTGGCCATTATTTGTATTATTCTATTTCATTATTATTGCCCAGTATAATTTTGTTGACTAGAGCAGCCCTAGGTGCCATATATGCCAAGTACGCTACATTACTTTGAACTATAAGTTGCAACATAAGAATAAATAAAAAGTAAAGTATCAGGACTTGCAGTTGGGATAAAGTAACTTAGTTCCCTGAAACCTAAAAGCCATTTCAAGGGTTCCTCCATGTCTAGTTGAGAAAGAATGTCCTACACAGATGCCACCGGTTCATAATAAATGACAGTTTTATACTGGTCTAGGAAACAAAACTGGCAATTCCACTGTATATATAAGATCAGTGCAGTTCCTGAGCCATGTGAGCGAGAGCTTAGACTACAAAGCAGTTTTATTGCATTACATCATAGCTCCGACAAGCTGATGACATGTGTAATGTACACACAGCACAGATTGACTTTCTCCTGTACATGTGATGACAGGCCCCCTTTGTTAATTGCCGCTGTTTACATTGACCAGAACAACAACAAGAAGCCAATTCTAATTAGGATAAAAAGCAGACATTAAACCAATTCTACTAAGTAATTGTTATACAGAGGAAATGCTGTTTAGTATGTACTGAATGATCAGTTTACTGCGAGAGCAATAGAAGGTGTTAAATCTACCATGCCTCATTAGGCAGGTCACAGATGAGCAGACTTCTCACTAAGAGCCATTACTGCTGATTATTGGATGCAATGCCGCAGACTTTACTTTTTGAATAGGAATATGTGTGGAAGGTGCAGCAGGAGCTGAGGATGGGCCTTATGAAATGGTTTCAGATGATCTACTCCACTCCTTACTTTCTCTTACACCACTAGAGGAGGCAACTAGGCATGGCTGCCCCTTCTTGCCTTTATATTTTGCACCGGCTAATAGCAGAGAATCACCCTCTGCTATGGCGATTAGGCAAAATCCTAATATCAAGGGCTTTTTGAAGGATCGGATAGGTAAGACAAAATAACATTTCTGTCCTCTGTTCTGCTGCAGTTCCTCTTCAGGGTTGAATGACGCTTCCACAGGCTTCTGCTGAGTGTCCTCCACCCCTCTCCACTAATCCTTCCACTGGCTACTGCCGAGTGTCCTCCACCGCTCTCTGCCAATCCCACCACTGGCTTCTGCTGAGTGTCCTCCACCCCTCTCTGCCAATCCCTCCACCCCTCTCCACTAATCCTTCCACTGGCTTCTGCCGAGTGTCCTCCACCCCTCCCTGCCAATCCCTCCACCCCTCTCCACTAATCCTTCCACAGGCTTCTGCTGAGTGTTCTCCACCCCTCTCTGCCAATCCCTCCACCCCGCTCCACTAATCCTTCTACTGGCTTCTGCCGAGTGTCCATCACCGTTCTCTGTCAATCCCACCACTGGCTTCTGCCGAGTGTCCTCCACCCTCTGCCAATCCCTCAACCCCTCTCCACTAATCCTTCTACTGGCTTCTGCCGAGTGTCTTCCACCGCTCTATGTCAATCCCACCACTGGCTTCTGCTGAGTGTCCTCCACGCCTCTATGCCAATTCCTCCACCCCTCTCTACTAATCTTTCCTCTGGCTTCTGCCGAGTGTCCTCCACCCTTCTCTACCATTCCCTCCACAGGCTTCTGCTGAGTGTCCTCCACCCCTCTCTGCCAATCCCTCCACCCCGCTCCACTAATCCTTCCACTGGCTTCTGCCGAGTGTCCTCCACCCCCCTGTGCCAATCCCTCCACCCATCTCCACTAATCCTTCCACTGGCTTCTGCTGAGTGTCCTCCACCGCTCTCTGTCAATCCCACCACTGGCTTCTGCTGAGTGTCCTCCACCCCTCTCTACTAATCCTTCCACTGGCTTCTGCCGAGTATCCTCCACCCTTCTCTGCTAATTCCACCACTGGCTTCTGCTGAGTGTCCTCCACCCCTCTCTGCCAATCCCACCACCCCTCTCCACTAATCCTTCCACTGGCTTCTGTCGAGTGTCCTCAACCTCTCTCTGCCAATCCCTCCACTGGCTTCTGCTGAGTGTCCTCCACCCCCCTCTGCCAATCCCACCACTGGCTTGTTCTAAGTGTCCTCCCCCCTCACTGACAAACCTTCCACTGGCTTCTGCCGAGTGTCCTAAACCATTCTCGGCCAATCCCACCACTAGCTTCCGCTGATTGCTCTCCACTGGCTTCAGCAGAGTGTCCTCCATTGGCTTCTGCTGAGTGTTTGGCTCTCTGCCAATCCTACCACTGGCTTCTGCTGAGAGTCCTCCACCATTCTCTACCAATCCCACCACTGGCTTCCGCCGAGTGCCCTCCCCTCCAATCCTTCCACTGGCTTCTGCTGAGTGTCCTCCACCCCTCTATGCCAATTCCTCCACTGGTCTCAAATCCCCCAAGGAATAAAATTAAAATCACTAACATACAAAGCGATCTAAAAATCACCAACCTCATCTAAAAATTCCAATACCAAACTGTCCTCACTGCTCCTCCCAAGACCTGCTTCTCCAGCTTCCTCGTCACCTCCTCCCATGCTCATCTCCAGCCTCTCCTAACCTCTGGGACTTCATACCCCAACCTGTCAGACTATCTGCTACTCTGTTCACCTTAGGTGATCCCTGAAAACTCATCTTTTCAGGGAAGCCTACCCCTCCACCACCTACCATTCAAACTTATACTTCCTCCATCAACGCATCGCTCACACTGGTGTTAACATTTTTTATCACTTGACCCTCCCTTAACGATTGTAAGCCCTAAAACTGGGTTCTCATCTCTAATTTTATTTTAACTGTCCTGTCTCCTTTTATACTGTAACTGTCCTGTCTCCCTTTATATTGTAAAGTGATGTGAAAACTGTTGGTGCTATATAAATCCTTTATACATATACACTCACCGGCCACTTTATTAGGTGTCCAGAAACCTCAGTGCAGCACTGGATGAAAGATGCAAGGGTCTGTCAGGAGTCCAGAAACTCATTGACCTTTTATACACACACTAATTACAAGCAAACAGATCACAGGTCGGATGGTTACCTTTAATAGCCATTCACACCCCTTTGTGTCAACTTGTGTGCATGTTATCAGACCAAAATCACCAGGGTATGTAAACTTTTGATCAGGGTCATTTGGGTCGTTTCTGTTTCCATTATGATTTAAAAAGAGTAAACACTGTTGATTGATAATAAATGGCTTCAGCTGAACACTAACCATGAGTGAAAGAAAAGTTTTTGTGTTATTATTCATATTCTCTGAAAAATGGCCAAGAAATCATAAATTCTGCCAGGGTATGTAAACTTATGAGCACAACTGTATTTACTAAAATAATTAAATTTCCATGTTCTGTGGGAGATCAGATATAGTGAATACAGGTTCCTGGGTTTAGTAACACTTTACCACTATTATTTTTTTCCTATATTCATTATTTTTTTGTTACTTTTTTTTAAATGTCGCATGGCAAGAAAATGCCTAAAATTGGGGGAAAAAGCAGTTTTTTCCTTTGCAAATAACTTTTCTATGCTTTGTACCGGAAACCTTATATATTAGTATAATTTAAAATGGGAATAATTCTAGACTAAAATGTAAGCATTTTTGTGATGGAAGCAGTTCCTCTTCTTCAGTGGCAGCACTTGGATAAATAAAGGACTGGCCTCTTCGGGAACTGCTGCATGGTCCCCCCCCAAGTGGCCATTAACCTCTACTTGAGGAAGCTACACCGGCAGCTGTGTTTACAAAGGGCCGCTTATTTTAGTGCATGTTTCAGTATGAGTTCGTTGCATTGTCACCCTGCGTCATTCCAGATCCTCTGCCTGGATATTTCTATGGACACTACTCTCCCTGTATAGATCATTCAATTATTGCACACATATTTCTGTACTTAAACAGACTCATGTTGTCACTGCAGCGGAACATCTGACTCTCATCTGCTTCCTTTCCATCTGGAGGAGTTGACCTCTGTCCCTAACCCATAAATATCTCTCTAGCTGTGTTGGACACTTTATTGGGACACCCCGCTCTCTCCATTGGGACACATCGTTTTACAAAGCCGCTTTTCCTGCTGCTTTTTCTCAGCTGATGAATGGCCTGTCATAGGCCAGTGCCTGGCGGTAGAGGCTGGAATGTTGTCCAGATTGTGTGCACTGTGCTACTTGTTATTTCTTCTGACATCTGTGGGCTGCTGGAATGAGCTCATTATACAGAGCTGCCCATTACAGAAAGATTTGGTATTTTAGTGTGCTAATTAACCTTGCCAGCTGTGCAGGTCTTAAGAGAAAGTTCAAAGTCTAATATGTCCTCCAGGTCCTCTCCAGAGTCACTCTCATTCTTTGAAACTCCCTAACCGAACCTGTTCAGTTATCTCCTTCACTGTCTGCCTTTAGGCTATCCCTAACAATGCCCCCTGATGACATCAGAGCGTACTGACGAAACACGTAGGGTGGCTTGAGTGTGATAAGTCACTTCCGCCGTTTGCAACGCAGCTGGAACGCTAACAGCGTCTCCAACACATGGTTGTGTTAGCTGTTATGGAGATTTGATTTTAACTCACTTTAAACTCAATTTTTGAATGAATTTCTATTTACTTCACCATGGAAGCCTGTTTTTTTTCTTTTAATCCTTGGATACCTGTTTGGATTGATGCTGTGGTCATGAAAATTTCCACATTGGGATTTTCCTACAAGCTCTTCTATGTACCTGTAATAGGTTCCATGGGATCCTGATTGGACATCCGTTCGGACCGGAGCTGTGGCTGTGAGGTTTTTCCAATGGCATTATTGCCACAGGCGTATATGACTACCTATAATGGATGTCAAGGGATTCTGGTGAGTAGGATGTGTGGTAGGTGATGGTGGTGGAAGATCTACTCCTTGTTGTTCGCCAAGAATTGGAAGATTCACATGCACATTTTTGATCGTTAACTTTGATTGGACACTTCATTAGATATTTTGTGAATGTTGCACATAATTTTTACACTACATATACAGTGGGGACGGAAAGTATTCAGACCCCCTTACATTTCTTACTCTTTGTTATATTGCAGCCATTTGCTACAATCATTTAAGTTAATTTTTGTTCCTAATTAATGTACACACAGCACCCCATATTGACAGAAAAACACAGAATTGTTGACATTTTTGCAGGTTTATTTAAAAAGAAAATGTGTCCTGACAGACCCTTGCATCTTTCATCCAGTGCTGCACTGAGGTTTCTGGATTCTGAGTCATGGGGAAAGCAAAAGAACTGTCAAAGGATCTGCAGGGAAAAGGTAGTTGAACTGTATAAAACAGGAAAGGGATATAAAAAAAAGATATCCAAGGAATTGAGAATGCCAATCAGCAGTGTTCAAACTCTAATCAAGAAGTGGAAAATGAGGGGTTCTGTTGAAACCAAACCACGCTCAGGTAGACCAACTAAAATTTCAGACACAACTGCCAGGAAAATTGTTTGAGATGCAAAGAAAAACGCACAAATAACTTCAGGCAAAATACAGGACTCTCTGAAAACATGTGGTGTGGCTGTTTCAAGATGCACAATAAGGAGGCACTTGAAGAAAGATGGGCTGCATGGTCGGGTCGCCAGAAGAAAGCCATTGCTATGGAAACGCCAAACAGCACAGAGACAAGCCTCAAACCTTCTGGCACAAAGTCATTTGGAGTGATGAGACCAAAAGTGAACGTTTTTTTCACAACCATAGACCCTACATTTGGAGAGGAGTCAACAAGGCCTATGGTGAAAGGTACACCATCCCTACTGTGAAACACGGAGGTGGATTGCTGATGTTTTGGGGATGTGTGAGCTACAAAGGCACAGGAAATTTGGTCAAAATCGATGGAAAGATGAATGCAGTATGTTATCAAAAAATACTGGAGGAACATTTGCATTTATCAGCCAGGAAGCTGCCCATGGGACGTACTTGGACATTCCAACCTGACAATGATCTAAAACACAAGGCCAAGTGGACCTGTCATTGGCTACAGTAGGATAAAGTGAAGGGTCTGGAGTGACCATCTCAGTCTCCTGTCCTCAATATCATTGAGCCACTCTGGGAAGATCTCAAACGTGCAGTTCATACAAGACAGCCCGAGAATTTACAGGAACTGGAGGCTTTTTGCCAAGAGGAATAGGCAGCTTTACTATCTGAGAAGATAAAGAGCCTCATCCAAAAATACCACAAAAGACTTCAACCTGTCATTGATGTTAAAGGGGGCAATACACGGTATTAAGAACTGGGGTATGTAAACTTTTTATCAGGGTCATTTGGGTAGTTTCTGTTGCCATTATGATTTAAAAAAAGTAAACACAGTTGATTGATAATAAATGGCTTCAGCCAAACACTAACCATGAGTGAAAGAAAAGTTTTTGTGTTATTCATATTCTCTGAAAAATAGCCAAGAAATCATAAATTCTGCCAGGGTATGTAAACTTATGAGCACAACTGTATACACTGCTAAATACCTTTTCTCATCAGGAGCATATAGCAGTCTTGTGACTTCTATCAATCCCTGGTAAAACTTGTAGGAGGAGTTTTCATTCTGCTCTGGCTGTCCTATCAGGATCCAGGACCCCTGACCCTCTGTCTGGAGAATGCCGATTGGCGCTGTGCTAATCACATGCACTCTCCCAAGAAAAAAAAAAAAAAAACAACTCTCTAGCAATACACACCAAACTGAGCATGTGCAGAATGCCTCCAAAGGCTCTATCTTATATGCACCTGTTCTGGAGTCAGTGGAAGAAGAGGAGGACCTGTGCATACAGGATGAAGCCTTTTATACAATGCGGAGGATTAACTCCTTAGGTTCCACAGTGAGTATAACAAGCATGCTTTATTGCATATACACACCGATTGTACTGTTGTGAGTTTAGTAACACTTTACAATAGAAAAAAACATCAGAAGAAAAATATTAGCTAAGGGGAGAAGGGAAAGGAGGAGTTAATTAGAGGCAATTAGGGTTTAGTAAAAGTTAATAAGGGGTTTTTATAAGAAAACATTTAATTTGAAAATAAATTAAAGTGGTTGAAAACCTCAGACATCTCTCTCTATAGTGCGTACCTGTCTCAAGAGCACTGAGTGTAATTTATGTCTACTGCTTTGTTCCCCTGCTATCCGCATGAGTCACTTCTGACAAGTTTTCCTGACACCAAGAAAAAAAAAAAAGGTGACAGGGGAGGGGGAGCTCCAACACTCAGCCTGTGATTAACAGCCCCAGCTCTGTTCCTGTGTGAAGGGGGGTATGTCCCTTCCCTCCAATCAGCTCTCAGAGCTCTTCTCACTGAGCTCTGCAGAGTGTAACTTCAGTTCCCCGCCCCTTTTTCTTCTGAATGCTCAGACAAACTTTATAAATTCTGGACTTTGACCAGACGTGGCCAAGAGAAGACTGCAGATAAACAGGTGAAGTAAAGATGTTGTAAACTCTTACATATACCCAGTGAAGTAACTGGCCTCAGTTGATACACAGAGATGAAACAAAGCCTCCTACAAAATTTGTACCTGTAGCTCTCAGACCTTTCCTCCCTGAGCTCTGCAGTGTGTAACATCAGCTATCCTTTCCTGACATCTCAGACAAGCTGTATAAATTTGGCATTTTGAACAGCTGTAGAGGGCCACAGATAAACAGGTACAACTTATGTAGGAGGATTTGTTTAACCTCTGTGTATCATCATCTGAGGCCAGTCACTTCACTGGGTATGTAAGGGTTTGCCACCACTTTAATGTGTAAGGTTTCTTCACATTATGTTATATGCTGATCAGAGATCACACCTGTCTATACATAGACTGCCTGGCATCTTGGCATCCCATCATCTGCTTGTCAACTTGAAAAGTTGGGCAGCTCTCGCCCTTCATGCAGACATGCTGCACATCCTGCTCTCTGACTTGCTGTGAGGATGGCAGCAGTGGTGACGTGGGGTGGGGGGAGAACACCCAGACTGCTCTTGGTGTGGCTGCATGAATTTGGTTTATGTATTAGTGAATGGCTTATACACTCCCGCTTCATTCTTCATGGCATAGATACAAGTATTGGAAACATTCCTCAGGGATTTTGATCCATATTGACATGATAGCATGATTTGTCGGCTGCACATCCATGATGCGAATCTCCTGTTCCACCACATGCCAATGGTGCTCTATTGGATGAGATCTGGTGATTGTATTGGATAAGATCTGGTGAGTGTATTGGATGAGATCTGGTGAGTGTATTGGATGAGATCTGGTGAGTGTATTGGATGAGATCTGGTGAGTGTATTGGATGAGATCTGGTGAGTGTATTGGATGAGATCTGGTGAGTGTATTGGATGAGATCTGGTGAGTGTATTGGATGAGATCTGGTGAGTGTATTGGTTGAGATCTGGTGAGTGTATTGGTTGAGATCTGGTGAGTGTATTGGTTGAGATCTGGTGAGTGTGGAGAACATTGGAGTACAGTGACCTCATTGTCCAGTGGTGAGATGATTGGAGCTTTGTGACATGGTGCATTATCCTGCTGGAAGGAGCCATCAGAATATGGAGACACTGTAGTCATAAAGGGATGGACATGGTCAGCAACAATACTCAGGTAGGCTGGGGCGTTTAAACAATGCTCAATTGGTACTAAGGGGCCCAAAGTGTGCCAAGAAAATATCCTCCCCACACCATTACACCACCACCACCAGTAACCAAGAGATGGCCCCTGCCCCCACCTATAACTTGCCTTCACAGCAAGGAGCACATGGAGAGGCCAACGCATGAAAGAAAAAGCCAGAGAAATTCCCAGCTCAACTCACCAACCAGTCTGCTTACCACCCGAAATAACCTGTCCAACAGTATGTGTTAAAAAACGGGTTTAGTTAGCACGCAGTTTAAAACGCATGTGTAAGCTGCAAGGCCTCTTCATGGCACCCTGTGTAGCACTTGCAGTCCTAACCCTTCTAAATTTTTGAGAGTCTCCACAATGGTAGCACATGCATACTATTTGGTCAGGGGACACCTTTGCTGCCATTGTGCTGTGTGTCTAATGTGCCCCTGTGCCTTTAATGAGAATTGGGCTACCTCCAGGCCCACCTACCCCTTATCTATCCATTAGAGTGCATGTACTTTCATTGTGGAAACATTTTGATGGGTTAGGACTGCAAGCAATACACAGGGGACCATGAAGAGGCCTTGCAGCTTACACATGCGTTTGCAAATATGTGCCAACTAAATCCCTGTTTTTAACACACACTGTTGGACAGATTAATTCGGTTGGTAAGCAGACTGGTTGGTGAGTTGAGCTGGGAATTGTCTCTGGTTTTGTCTTTCACCACCACCAGCCTGAACCGTTGAAAGCATGGATCCATCTTGCCTTGTGTCATGTGGTTTACACCAAGTTCTGACCCTACCATCTGAATGTGGCAGCTGAAATCGACACTCATCAGACCATGCAACGTTTTTCCAATCTTCTATTGTCCAATCTTGGTGAGCTTGTGCAAACTGTTGTCTCAGTTTCCTGCTCTTAGCTGACAGGAGTGGCACCCAGTGTAATCTGCTGCTGCTGTAGCCCATCTGCTTCAAGGGTCGAAGTGTTGTGCGTTCAGAGATGGTATTCTGCATACCTTGGTTGTAACGAGTGGTTATTTGCACTACTGTTGCTCTTCTACCAGTCTGCCCATGCTTCTCTGAACTCTGATATCAACAAGGCATTTTCCTCCACACAACTGCTGCTCACTGGATATTTTCTATTTTTTAAGCCCGAGAGATGGTTGTGTGTGAAAATCCCAGTAGATCAGCAGTTTTTGAAATACTCAGACCAGCCCGTCTGGCACCAACAACCATGTCACGTTCAAAGTCACTTAAATCCCCTTTCTTCCCCATTCTGATGCTCAGTTTGAACTTAAAAAAGTCATCTTTACCATATCTAGATGTCTAAATGCATTGAGTTGCGGCCATGTGATTGGCTGATTAGCAATATCTGTTACCAAGCAATTGAAAAGGTGTACCTAATAAAGTGGCCGGTGAGCGTACATTTGGCATATGCCTGCCTACTCTGGATCTACAGAGACACAGTAAAGAACAGGCAAGGGACATATCACTTACTGCGGACTGGACATCAGTAAGAGTATGTGTGAGGATGATATTGAACACGGCGTGTGATCTACTGCTTTCCTCATTCATGTTGGTTGCTGCTACTGTGCGAGACTTGTTCCCCTCTGACATAAGAGATTCTATATCCTATACAAAACAAAGAAAAAAAAAGAAAACATAAGAACAACCTCATACACAAACAACTTAAAGCTGCTAACGTATTTCCCCAGGAAGGATTCCTTCCCCAAACAAACGCATTTTTTATCTTATTGTCATCCAACTTTGTGGGAACAGTTTGGGGATGGCCCCTTCCTGTTCAAACATGACTGCTCACCAGTGCACAAAGCAAGGTCCATAAAGACATGAATGAGTGAGTTTAGGGTGGAAGAACTTGACTGGTCTGTACAGAATCCTGACCTTAACCCGACAGAACACCTTTGGAATAAATTAGAGTGGGGACTGCGAGCCGGGCCTTCTCGTCCAATATCGGTTCCTGACCTCACAAATGCGCTTCTGGAAGAATGGTCAAACATTCCCATAGACACACTCCTAAACCTTGTGGACAGTCTGCAATGGGTGGGCCAACTCAATATTGAACCCTATAGACTAAGACTGGAATGCCATGTGTAAAGGCAGGCGTCCCAATACTTTTGACAATATAGTGTATGATGAATATATTTACACAATATTTGCTTATCCATGAGTTCAGCTTTACTGGAAAAAATATCTGAGTAATATACGGTCACATATTTGTTAACCAATGGATCATTTTTCTGGCCTGCCATCATTTATCACAATATAACAATTATTATAAACACACCTTGTAGCATGCGACTGCCAGTTTGGAAAGACCATCCACATACGGGCCCAGGACCTTGTGCTCCCGAACTTTGAGGGACTGCCGGCTCCTAGAAAAGGCATTTAAGACAAGGTCCAGAGTAAGAGATGTGTGCGTCACCAACAATAACACAAAACTGGGGAATAGAACATGTGGGCTTTTTAAGATTTCTTCTTCATTTCCTGTCCCAAAGGCACCAACAAGAAATTAGAGGAGCTCTCTCCAAAGCGAGAGGAAACCTCTCCAAAAGTGATGGAATTCCCATCTTAGTGTCACCAGGACAGGTGCCCTCATTGGAAGATTTACCCTCACCTTCTGTTCCCATCACTTTCTGTAGTAGAGAAAGGTCCAGAACAAATGGAGAGGGTGGATCCCTCCAGAGAGGACCAAAGATGGCAGTAAAGACCTGGAACATATATGAATGAGGTACTGGACTTGACTCAACAATTTGTTGTTGAAGGTCAATCACATTCATTTGGGGCAGAAGAAGTTTGGTGAGTTTTCTCTAAGCACAAACACGGTACCCCTACACTAGGGTACCCAGAGTACAGAATCCAGCTATGAAAAGTCTAATGCAACAGTGAGGTCCAAGCAACTAGGAGTCCAAAAATCTCTCATCACCAAAGTTATCTCATAAGAAGAAGACATAAAAGCCAACGCGTTTCCGGTGCTCAAGGATCCCCCTTCTCCAAGTACTGAATGCAGTTTAGAACAGAAAAATGGCATAGTGCACTGCTACTATATTGTTCGTGGGAACTTACCATGGCTCTTTTTCGTTAAATAATTATTTGTAATGAGTCTTCCTAAACTAAATATAAAGTGTAAGCCCTAAAGAAGAGGAAGATCTTTGAATCCCATAAATGCTTTGTCTGTTTCAGGTCTTCATTATTTAAAGTTAACTTTTTTGAACCCTTAGTCCCTTGGTCGGGCGCTTTCAATAGACTTCCTATACCAGCAATAAAAATCTGAAGGGCGTTATAATACTTTGCTACTCTAACCAAAACAAAATTCTCCTACACTTCTGATTGTATTAAAAAAAAAAAAAAAAATAGGCTGAGTTCCGACTTACGACTATGTGCTGTAGCATGGAACGTGTCAAGGCCATTGTCCTGCTGAGAAAACCCCCACATTAACTGTAAAGCATGGTGGTTGAAATCTAAATAAAGCTTCCAAGGTGGTCTACTTCCGCTGTGGACTCAGTTTCTCTAAAAGATGTGCTGAATTTACAGCAGAGCTGGACAGCCAGCGATCAGGAGGCATTGGCCTCTCTGTTTTCTTTCTGGAGTTCTGACAAATGTCTGGAGGAGTAAAGGAATTGACCTTCTAGGAGGTCAGAAGTGATTATTTCAGGAGAGCTGCTAATATGCACATTAGTAACTATCCTAAACCAAACAAAACAATTTTGTTTGTGCCTGACATGGTTTTGAAGACATTGACATTAGTAAGCCTTGGCGTGTCAATGTCAAGCCTAAACACTGATAGCTATGGCATACAGAGAAGAAGAAGGAATGGCCAGAAGCAGCTCTTAATATTTAAATCCTCCCATATGTGTATGACTATTACAGCAATGAGGACTCCATAAAAACGGCAGTTTAATTTTTTTTTTACTCAGAAAACCGGTTGCCATTTTACTAAACATATCGTAGAGTTATGCTACATGGCCAGTTTAGATGAAAATATAGTGTTTTGTGCAGTTTTTTTTTTTTTCTATTTAATGCACAATAAAGCTAAATCAATAATATTGAAATACAAGGGAAAAACTTGCGAGCCACAATAATCCTATACCTTACCGAAGAATAAACTAAACAAAATGTAAATGCCCAGCTGCAAACGCAGATCACGTATTCATGACCGTGCGGTGAGTATAAATAGAAATACCTAATTGCGTTGCGCTCAGGTATGCGTCTCTGTAAACATTCACCCAATTGATATCATATGAAAAAAGTGCTATGTGCACGTGATTCCAACCCTGAATTCATTCCGCATATTCAAATCAAAAAAACATTCTTAAACTGAATGCCACGTGTTAAATACGTGCGAATAAATATAATGCTCACTTATTAATATTCCAAAAAAAAACAACAATAACCTTACAAAGATTAATGTGTAAGAAAAATACACCAAAATGCTCTATGTATAAATACAAAGTGCAATGTGCAAAAGTGCACCTTATATGTATCATAGGTATATAGATACATATAAGGTGCACTTTTGCACATTGCACTTTGTATTTATACATAGAGCATTTTGGTGTATTTTTCTTGGTGTATTTTTCTTACACATTAATCTTTGTAAGGTTATTGTTGTTTTATGTGTTATAGGTATATAAACATACCCACAATGATAATGTTTAATGAATTACAAATGAAACTTATAAATAAATACGTGCATAAAAAATAAAAAATTAATGTCACATGCAAAACTCCAATAAAATCATATAAGTGACAAGTGATCAATCAACACATGAGTGATACGTGATGATTTGAGATAGTGACTGTCCTTTTCTGTAAGTTCTTCCAATATAGTATCACACAGCAACATGCAGTGAAAAAGTTTCAAAGTGAACTAAAGTGCATGAAGTGTTTCACAAAGAAATCCAATAGCTGAATCGCAGTGCTCAAACTCTGCCGTGATGTGCCTCGGTGACCCCCAAAGTAGTTGCGCTCACCTCAGAGCGTGTGACACAGTGTTTAGCTGTGTCAATACACGCTGTGGAGCCACCCCTGGGCTCAATGATGGAACAACATTTCTGCCTATATTGTTTGGTGCACAAGAGCACCTGTGAAATGTGAGTACCCCAGTGTGGGGATTGGGTTTTGTATATGTTTTAAATAAAGTATCTGGCGATATCGCACTATAGTCCCTTCTCTTTTCTGGGTTGTTACTTGTGGAGCCTGAAAGTGCCTGTCTGGAGATCATCTGTTGTTCCATCATTGAGCCCAGGGGTGGCTCCACAGCGTGTATTGACACAGCTAAACATTGTGTCACACGCTCTGAGGTGAGCGCAACTACTTTGGGGGTCACTGAGGCACATCACGGCAGAGTTTGAGCACTGCGATTCAGCTATTGGATTTCTTTGTGAAACACTTCATGCACTTTAGTTCACTTTGAAACTTTTTCACTGCATGTTGCTGTGTGATACTATATTGGAAGAACTTACAGAAAAGGACAGTCACTATCTCAAATCATCACGTATCACTCATGTGTTGATTGATCACTTGTCACTCATATGATTTTATTGGAGTTTTGCATGTGACATTAATTTTTTATTTTTTATGCACGTATTTATTTATAAGTTTCATTTGTAATTCATTGAACATTATCATTGTGGGTATGTTATAGGTATATAGATACATATAAGGTGCACTTTTGCACATTGCACTTTGTATTTATACATAGAGCATTTTGGTGTATTTTTCTTACACATAAATCTTTGTAAGGTTATTGTTGGTTTTTTTGGAATATTAATAAGTGAGCATTATATTTATTCGCACGTATTTAACACATGTGGCATTCAGTTTAAGAATGTTTTTTTGATTTGAATATGCGGAATGAATTCAGGGTTGGAATCACGTGCACAAAGCACTTTTTTCATATGATATCAATTGGGTGAATGTTTACAGAGACACATACCTGAGCGCAACGCAATTATTTCTATTTATAAATCAATAATATTGTCAGGTCCTATACATCTTAATTCAGATCATATGTATTTCAGATGAGCCAAACAATCATAAGTTCTGAATTCAAAATGATGGGAAGAATGAGTGGAACGCATCGTTCCTGGGTCATGGGAGGTTATAATAATGAGATATATTAACACAGTTTGCCAGGGAGGACATTCACCCTTTGGGGTCCAGGAGATCCCGAACTTTTTCATTGTATATTTCCATGTAGGAAACTTCCACTTTGAAGCTCAGCTCTTCAGTCTCCTCCTTCTGCGTCCTATCGAACAGGGCACTGCATAGTCGGGGGATCAGTCCAGGCTGGTCAGCTGTGCCCATCATGGTGTAAGACTTTCCTGAGCCTGGAAGAGATTGATTGTCCACTGAGAATTTAAACACTTTCTGACTTTTGTTAGCCCCAGAGCACATAAAATACCAAATGACTATAGTGTCACAGTGCTGTTGCCACTCTCAAGGCTCAAAACCCCGGCCACTCTCAAGGCTCAACCCCCCCGGCCACTCTCAAGGCTCAACCTCCCCGGCCACTCTCAAGGCTCAACCCCCCCGGCCACTCTCAAGGCTCAACCCCCCCGGCCACTCTCAAGGCTCAACCCCCCCGGCCACTCTCAAGGCTCAACCCCCCGGCCACTCTCAAGGCTCAACCCCCCGGCCACTCTCAAGGCTCAACCACCCGGCCACTCTCAAGGCTCAACCACCCGGCCACTCTCAAGGCTCAACCACCCGGCCACTCTCAAGGCTCAACCACCCGGCCACTCTCAAGGCTCAACCACCCGGCCACTCTCAAGGCTCAACCACCCGGCCACTCTCAAGACTCAACCACCTGGCCACTCTCAAGGCTCACCGCCAACCTCTCCAAAGGGCTGGCATTACAGTGGGCCAATATGCACATTTGGTTTCCCTCTGGGTTTCCTCAATTTGCAATAAGGAGATTCTGCAAGCCCTTAGGCCTCCATAAATACCAGCTTATACTGATACTTTGTGCCAGTGGAAGGACTAGGTCCTTAGGCACCCAAGGTGAAAAGGCCTTGCAGTGTACTGTAGGTTGCAGGTCTTGCCCTTTTTGTGCCCCCCTCCCGCTAAACAGCCCAAGATGGCAGCCTCTTTTGCCTACCACCTTTGTCCATCCCAACTTGGCACTTACCAAATGCTCACAGAAGTCTACAGTTTCTTTCTGAATACTGATAATTGCACTGTTAGCACATCATCTTACTCTAGAACCCCAAATGTCATTGTGTTACTTGGTCTACAACACACACAGGGACCTCAGTGACTAAACAGGGTTCTACTGAAAGAGCCGAATGAGTTCAAATCTTACCAGTCTGTCCATAGGCAAAGATGCAAGCATTATATCCCTCAAAGGCATTCTGGAGAATGTTCTCACCAAGGCACTGAAAAACAACATCTTGTCCTAAAAGGAAAAAAAAAAGAAAAAGAAAAAAAGATCACACAAAAATACTTGCATCCAGAAATTCTACACAATAAAAACCTCTTCCCACCTGCTTGGACTTTCCAATCATGTGACCAGTGTTTGATCATGTGACCACTGGCTGTCACAGTGGCCACATAAGGAGGCCTGCACCTTCGGCTCCCAATCAGAACTAGAGATCAGGACCCATCAGCTCAGCCACTGTGCTGGGAGCATGCAGAGATCAGCCTCAGTGTACACATGTGTGAAGTGTGGGCACCAAACCCAAACCTTCTTACCATAGCACATATGCGTTATGTAGTCATCAAAAAAACCATGAATTTGAACTAAATTGGATTAGAGATTAAAGATGAGATGTCTATTACCAACTAAGGCAGTGGTCTTCAAACTGCGGCCGTGGGCCGGATGTGGCTCTTTGCTTGCCTTAATTAGGCCCTTGGGACACTATACCCCTCCCACTGATACAGGGCACTATTCCTTCTACATGAGCAATGGGGCATAAGTCCTGTCACTGATACCAATATTCCTACCACTCTCCCCAACAATGGGGCACTATTCTTCCCACTGACACCAATGAAGGGACACTATTCCACCCAATTACACCAACTGCAGGGCCCTATTCTTCTCACTAACACCAAAGATGGGGCGCTATACCTTGCCCTGATACCAACAGTGGGGCAATATTACTTCCACTAATACTAATCATGGGGCATTCTTTACTTCCATTAATGACAGGCCATTTTCTACCCACACTGGCCACAGTCCGGCCCCCTCAAGTCAGGACAGTAAACTGGCCCTTTGTTCAGAAAGTTTGGAGACCCCCTGCTCTAAGGTGTCAATCAGACAGAGCAAGCTTAAAAGCAAGCAACTACTCCACTGCTCCTACTCATTCCCCTGGGGCTCTCGCTGGTTCCTCCACTGTGACCAGGAGGTCAGAGGGAGGAACAAGTGAGAGCTACAGCGGGCAAAGAGAACAAACCTCCTGGAAGTGTCCTTGTGGAGGATTTCTACTGAACAGAGCAAAATTATGTTAGCTTAGGTACCTGAGAAGGTAAGCAATTGTCTCTTATTTTATGCAGGTTTAATTTTTGGCTAAATGTTTTCGTATGATGGGGTATTATGTTGTGGGGTAAATTTTAGTTAACATTTTTAAAGTTTATACATTTGAAAACGCTTTAGATTTGCTTCTTTCAATATGCATACAATCCTTGTTTTACAAAAAGAAAGACAAAAAATTCCCAGAGATCCTCAGGTTATTTTAGAGGACAGCAGTGCAGTAGTTGCCTGCCTTCAGACTGCCTGTGTCTGGCTGAAATCTGACAGATTGGTGGGATAATGGACGGGTCCGATCTCCAATATAATTCTCATTCAATTTCAATTTCAAGTTTTCGCATGACCCACTTAATTTTTTTACAACAAAGATGCCAAAGAGATATGTGAAAACAGTTTTCCCATGATAACCAACACAGGTAGAAAACCAATATATATTCTCTCACATTACAAAATAAATAAAAAAATTCATGCCATTTAACTCTTCATCCTATCCAATGGTTGCGTGCCACTACAAAGACAGTCTCAAGAACAAGGCAATCATTTCTGTTTTCCCTTGCAAACTGAAAAAAATAACTAAAAATTGAGTCAGCATTGGAACTGTAGGACTTTACCTGCAAATTTCTCTTTTACAGATTCATCCATCGACCAGAAGCAATGATCGTATGCAAATACCTAGAGAAAAAGAAGAGAGACAATAGTAACAAAAAAACATTGAAAAAAGACATCACTTTTAGAGCATACATAAGTAGGTCAAACAGGTAAATGGCTTACAAACAGCAAAGGTTGGCATGACATCTACCCTTCACCCCCTTCCAACATGCTTGGGTCTTGCCTGCCATGATCATTGCCCCAACTTGATCAAAAATTTAGATGCAATACGTAAGGTTTTTTTTCTCCTTTTCTATATAGGAAAAGGGAATAACAGTGGTGTGTGTGTGTGTGTGTGTGTGTGTGTGATGAGCTCTTCACACAATGCCTGTTACATTATATCCTCTTGGAGAACACCATACATAACTCTACACCAGTATCGGAGTTATCAACCTGTGGAGAACCCCTATGTAATGCTACACCAGTCTCTAAGTTATTGCCTACTGAAGAACTCACCTGTTACTCTTCACCAGTCTCTACACCCTGAAGAACCTCTATGTGACCCTACAGCAGCCTTCAAGTTATCAACTCCTATGTGACTCTACAACAGTCTCTGAGTTATCACCCTCAGCCCCAAAGAACCCCTATGTGACTCTACACCAGTCTCTAAGTCGTCAACCCCTATATGACTCTACAATGGTCTCAAAGTTATCACCCTCTGGGGAACACCTATGTGGCTCCACACCAGTATCTAAGTTATCCCCCCTTGAAGAACCCCTACATGACTCTACACCAGTCTCTAATTTATCAACCACATGTGGCTCTACAACAGTCCAAGTTAGTTATCACCCCCCAAGACAACCCATAAGTTACTCTAAACCCATCTCTAAGTTATCAGCCCCTGGAGATCACCTTCACGACTCTACACCAGTTTCTGAGTTATCAACCCAACCCCCGAAGAACACCTACAGTGGATATCAAAAGTCTACATACCCCTTAAAATATCAGGTTTCTGTGATGTAAAAAAATGAGACAAAGATAAATCATTTCAGAACTTTTTCCACATTTAATGGGACCTATAAACTGTACAACTCAATTGAACAACAAACTGAAATCTTTTAGGTGGAGGGAAGTAAAAAATAAAATAATGTGGTTGCCTAAGTGTACACACCCCTAAACTAATACTTTCTTGAAGCACCTTTTGGATTTATTACAGCACTCAGTCTTTTTGGGTATGAGTCTATCAGCATGGCACATCTTGTCTTGGAAAAATTTGCCCACTCTTCTTTGCAAAAACTCCAAATCTGTCAGATTGCGAGGGCATCTCCTGTGCACAGCCCTCTTCAGATTATCCCACAGATTTTCAATCGGATTCAGGTCTGGGCTCTGGCTGGGCTGTTCCAAAACTTTAATCTTCTTCTGGTGAAGCCATCCCTTTGTGGATTTTGATGTATGCTTTGTTTTGCTGTCATGCTGAAAGATGAAGGTTCCTCTTCATGTTCAGCTTTCTAGCAGAAGCCTGAAGGTTTTGTGCCAATATTTATTGGTATTTGGAACTGTTCATAATTCCCTCTACCTTGACTAAGGCCCCTGTTCCAGCTGAAGAAAAAACAGCTCCAAAGCATGATACTGCTACCTACATACTTCACAATGGGTATGGTGTTTTTTTGGCAATGTGCAGTGTTTTTACAACAAACATATCTTTTGGAATAATGGCCAAAAAGTTCAACATTAGTTTCATCAGACCATAACACATTTTCCCACATGCTCTTGGGGGACTTCAGGTGTGTTTCTGCAAAGTGTAGTCGTAAGAAAAGGCTTTCGTCTTGCCACTACCCCATAGCCCAGACATATGAAGAATACGGGAGATTGTTGTCACATGTACCACACAGCCAGTACTTGCCAGATATTCCTGCAGCTCCTTTAATGTTGCTGTAGGCCTCTTGGCAGCCTCCCTGACCAGTTATTTTCTCGTCTTTTCATCAATTTTAGAGGGACGTCCAGTTCCCAGTTCATGCCATATTTTCTCTACTTGATGATGACTGTCTTCACTGTGTTCCATGGCATATCTAATGCCTTGGAAATTCTTTTGTACCCGTCTCCTGACTGATATCTTTTAACAATGAGATCCCTCTGATGCTTTGGAAGCTCTCTGCGTACCATGACTTTTGCTGTAGGATGAGACTAAGAAAACGTCAGGAAAGACCTACTAGGACAGCTGTACTTAATTTGGGGTTAATCAGAGGCAATTTAAATGATGGCAGGTGTGTACTTACTCCTATTTAACATGAAATTGAATGTGATTGCTTAATTCTGAACACAGCTACAGCCCCAGTTATAAGAGGGTGTGCACACTTATGCAACCACATTATTTTAGTCCACCTAAAAGATTTCAGTTTGTTTTTCAATTGAGTTGTACAGTTTATAGGTCACATTAAAAAGGTGGAAAAAGTTCTGAAATGATTTATCTTTGTTTCTTTTTTTTATATCAGAGAAACCTGACATTTTATCAGGGGTGTGAAGACTTTTTATATCCACTGTATGTGTCCCTATACCAGTCTCTTAGTTATCACCCCCTGGAGCACCCCTATATGACTCCACACCAGTTTCTAAGTTAGAACCCCTTGTGGAACCCCTATGTGACTCTATACTAGTTTCAAAGTTATCACCCACTGAAGAACACCTTTACCACTCTAAAACATTCTCCGACTTATCCCATCCCCAGAGACCCCTATGCGACTCTACACCAGTCTCTGATGGTATTTTTCTGCTATAATGTTATAAGTTTTCTGGTTCTTTAACACATCTGACTTTACTTTCTTCTTGGTATTCAGCAGTAGTTGCACAGCTGGGACATTACATGAAGCAGGAAGTGTTTTCAGCCTACGTATAAAGAGCCGACGAGGGACTGAGCTCTTCCTGGTGTTCTGTACAAAGCCTGGAAGACTCAGCAAGAAGCTGGCAAGCACTCGGACACCCTTTCAGTGTCTGTGCAGCTAGCAGGGGCTTGGGAACATCCTGCAAACTATTAATGTTCTAAGATTTTGGGACCATTTTAATAAAGACGCAAAACAAATGTCTGCCCCAGGCTCACCAAATCCAGCCACAGCCATGGAAAAAACACAGAGCCTGGATTGTGGGCCTGTCAATGCTCTGTCCTTGGATTCTGTAGCAAGCCAATAGAGACACTGTTCCAAAGCAGATTATAAGTTTCATGTGACCTTATTGTATACATACAGTATTCAAATTAAATTTAAAAGGCTGGCCAGTCCTACAGAAGAACTTAAAATCACGGCTAACATTTTTTTTCTTAGGTGTCTCGGCATAGCTGTGATATTTACTAAAGAAAATAGGACACCCTGCTCCACCCTTATAAGGAATCAAGGCATCTCCTCCTATAGAACTGTCACTTCAACGCTTTCAGTGTCAATGAGCTGTACTTAGAGGGGTTAATCTGGTGTTGGTGACTGAAAATAGGGGTAACGTTAGGGGGGGTTTAAGTGGTACGGTGAACGGGCACTGGTTGTTAAAGCAACGCTGTCAGAATAAAAGCACTTCAAGAGGAAGATCCCTGCAGAAGAAGAGTCCCTATGCTCATCTCTCCAGCAGCCCTGGTCTTCTATGCTCATCTATCCAGCAACCGGCACAGTGGTGTAGTGGGTAGCACTCTCACCTAGCAGTAAATAGGGTCGCTGGTTCAAATCCCAACCATGACACTACCTGCCTGGAGTTTGCATGTTCTCCCTGTGCCTGCGTGGGTTTCCTCCGGGTACTCCGGTTTCCTCCCACACTCCAAAGACATGCTGGTAGGTTAATTGGCTTCTGTCCAAAATTGGCCCTAGTATATAAATTGTGAGTTGGGGACCTTGGATTGTGGGCTCCATGAGGGTAGGGACCGATGTGAGTGTGCAACGTATGTGTGGAGCGCTGCGTAAATTAACGGCACTATATGGGTACCTTAAATAATAATATAATAGATGGGCATCTTAATGAGACACAATGTACAGGGAAAGGGACAACTGTAGTTACCCACACTCACTCAGGTTGAACTGGATGGACTGGTGTCTTTATTCAACCTTGCTAACTATGTAACTATGTACAGTTGTGCTCATAAGTTTACATACCCTGGCAGAATTTATGATTTCTTGGCCATTTTTCAGAGAATATGAATGAGAACACAAAAACTATTCTTTCACTCATGGTTAGTGTTTGGCTGAAGCCATTTATTATCAATCAAATGTGTTTACTTCTTTTAAATCACAATCACAACAGAAAGTACCCAAATTACCCTGATCAAAATCTTACATACCCCAGTTCTTAATACCGTGCATTGCCACTTTTAACATCAATGACGGCTTGAAGCCTTTTTGTGGCTGAGGCTCTTTATCTTCTCAGATGGTAAAGCTGCCCATTCCTCTTGGCAAAAAGCCTCCAGTTCCTGTAAATTATTGGGCTGTCTTGCATGAACTGCACGTTTGATCTCCCCAGAGGGGCTCAATGATATTGAGGTCAGGAGACTGAGATGGCCACTCCAGAACCTTCACTTTATTCTGCTGTAGCCAATGACAGGTCGACTTTGTGCTTTTGGATCAATAATCCAAGTACGTCCCATGTGCAGCTTCCTGGCTGATGAATGCAAATGTTCCTCCAGTATTTTGTGATAACATACTGCATTCATCTTGTCATCAATTTTGACCAAATTTCCTGTGCCTTTGTAGCTCCACATCCCCAAAACATCAGCGATCCACCTCCGTGTTTCACAGTAGGAATGGTGGCCCTTTCATCATAGGCCTTGTTGAATCCTCTCTAAATGTAGTGTTTATGGTTGTGGCCAAAAAGCTAAATTTTGGTCTCATCACTCCAAATGACTTTGTGCCAGAAGGTTTGAGGCTTGTCTCTGTGCTGCTTGGCGTATTGTAAGCGGGATGCTTTGTGGCATTTGCACAGTAATGGCTTTCTTCTGGCGACTCGACCATGCAGCCCATCTTTCTTCAAGTGCCTCCTTATTGTGCATCTTGAAACAGCCACACCACATTTTTTCAGAGTCCTGTATTTCACCTTAAGTTATTTGTGGGTTTTTCTTTGCATCCCGAACAATTTTCCTGGCAGTTGTGGCTAAAATTTTAGTTGGTCTACCTGACCGTGGTTTGGTTTCAACAAAACCCCTCATTTTCTACTTCTTGATTAGAGTTTGAACACTGCCGATTGGCATTCTCAATTCCCTGGATATCTTTTTATATCCCTTTCCTGTTTTATGCAGTTCAACTACCTTTTCCCGCAGATCATTTGACAATTCTTTTGCTTTCCCCATGACTCAGAATCCAGAAACGTCAGTGCAGCACTGGATAAAAGATGCAAGGGTCTGTCAGGAGCCCGGAAACTCGTTGACCTTTTATACACACACACTAATTGCAAGCAAACAGATCACAGGTGGGGATAGTTAACTTTAATAGCCATTCAAACCCCTTTGTGTCAACTTGCATGTTCTCAGGCCAAAATCACCAGGGTATGTAAACTTTTGATCAGGGTCATTTGGGTATTTTTTGTTGTGATTATGATTTAAAAAGAGTAGATAATAAATGGCTTCAGCCAAACACTAACCATGAGTGAAAGAAATGTTTTTGTTTTATTATTCATATTCTCTGAAAAATGGCTAAGAAATCATAAATTCTGCCAGGGTATGTAAACTTAGGAGCACAACTGTAACTATGTAGCCCTGGTCTTCTATGCTCATCTCTCCAACAGCCCTGGTTTTTCCTCATCTCTCCAGCAGTCCTGGTCTTCTATACTCATCTATGGTGTAGCCTCTCCCAGTCTCTTTGGAGCCTAAAGTCAGCCATAGCTGGATCGAAATTTCAATCCATCTATGGGCAGGCTGGTTGTACTGAAGTCGATCTATTGATTAACTTCAGTACAACCATTCTGGTTTTTTTTTTTGTACGATCACTGACGGTGGCTAGAGACGCCAGCAGTGATTATTGTATTCTGACGGCAGGGCAACCCTCCCACTATCGGAGTACAATAGTGTAGTGGGAGAGATTCCCCCATCAACGCTGACTGTGTTGATGGGGGAATCAAGATATTTTCTTTCCTTTATCCTGTAGTTGAAGGAAAGAAAATTGCATAATCTATGGCCAGCCTAATAATACCAGCAGTGTCAAATGCCCGTGTCCCCTGCCATGCATTGTGGTTCTATCTTCTGACTCCTATGTCCCTGCTGTGTCCCATTGTGACGTAGGGGGTCAGAGGAAGCAACCAGGGTGCCTAGTGGAGGTCACAGGTGTCCAACCTTCCTGAAAGTGTCAAATGCCAAAAGACATTGATGGAGCCTGCAGCTCTGAAACAAAGGGGGGGGGGGTAGCGACAGACCGCCGGTGAGTATAATACTTCTACTGCAGGTACCTTCCTTTCAGGTAGGCGCCACTCCTCTCTCCCAGAAGCCACAAGTGTGACTCTTTACTGTTACCTTTAATGGGAAACCCATCACTCTGACCTGGGAGCCCTCCCACAGACCCTCACAAAAGCATGATACGTTCCAAATGTATTAATTACAAATATAGTCCACCTTGTGTATTAAATGTACCCAAATTATTAAATACATTTTCGTATCGAAGCCTGCAAAAAATTGCAAATCGTGGGTGCAATGCAAAGGCTCTTGCCTCGTTTATGTTCCATTCCCAGGTTCGTATGGAGGGTATGGGAGGTATGTACCCTCAGTTATGGGGTAGGAGAAGTGATCAAAGGACTAGGAGTGCGGTGAAACGCTTGTGTTAGCCTAATCTTTGAGTCCATCTGCTGAAATAGCGGTCTTCCCATTTACAGATCTGTGGCTGTGTGGGTGGAGTCTGGCACAGCCATGCAAAATTCAAACACTCCAACCAGAAGCGCCCTGCGATTCATGGGGTGTGCTGAGGGTAGGGAATTGGGGAATGTGACCATGTTTCATGAGTACCATGGTTCAAAAGGTGGACTATGCCTTTAAATGTGTTGAAAAGGTAACAGAAGGGCATTTGAGTTATCTTGACCTTGTGCACTGCAAACATGTATTGAGTGATTTATGCTGTACACCGCATTACACAGTAACAGGTCCACTTACTTTTGGCTGGCTCCTGGAAGGCACAGCAACGACAATATAGGAGGAAAAAAAAAAAAAGGAAGGCATTAGTAACTTCATAAGCAAAGTATAAAACATGTAGCAAGTGATTATATACGTTAATAAAAGTCCAATACCAACTTTTTTTTAATCAATTTCTAGTCTTTTTCTTTAATGAAAAAGTCAGCTTTCGCTGCAATGCTCTCTTTCTCCCCAGTGCTGTCCCCTGCAAACTCACCGATCTGTAGTCCAGCATCAGTCCCCGTCTGAGCATCGATCAACCTGCTTCGTATGAGCCCAGGGTGTCCAGGAACTGCCCCCAGTGTGTACGTCATCACTCCACTTCTGAGCATCATTCAGTCCGCTTCCTATGAGCCCAGTGTGTCCAGGAACTGCCCCCTAGGGGGTACATCATCACTCCCCTTCTGAGCATCTTTCAGTCTGCTTCCTATGAGCCCAGGGTGTCAAGGAACTGCCCCCTAGGGGGTACATCATCACTCCCCTTCTGAGCATCATTCAGTCTGCTTCCTATGAGCCCAGGGTGTCAAGGAACTGACCCCTAGGGGGTACATCATCACTCCCCTTCTGAGCATCATTCAGTCTGCTTCCTATGAGCCCAGTGTGTCAAGGAACCGCCCCTAGGGGGTACGTCACCACTCCCCTTCTGAGCATCATTCAGTCTGCTTCCTATGAGCCCAGGGTGTCAAGGAACTGCCCCTAGTGGGTACGTCATCACTCCCCTTCTGAGCATCATTCAGTCCGCTTCCTATGAGCCCAGGGTGTCAAGGAACCGCCCCCAGGGGGTACGTCATCACTCCCCTTCTGAGCATCATTCAGTCCGCTTTCTATGACCCCAGGGTGTCCAAAAACTGCCCCCAGTGGGTACACCATCAGTCCCCTTCTGAGCATCATTCAACCCACTTCCTATGAGCACAGGATGTCAACGAACCACCCCCAGGGGGTACATCATCCATCAGCATCAGTAACCTGAGAACCATTCAACCTCCTTCCTATCTGCCCAGGGTGTCAAGGAACCCCACCCCCCCCCCCCCGCCCAGGGGGACATCCACACTCCACCATCAGTCTCCTAAGTTTTATTCAACCCATTTCCTGTGAGCCCAGGTTGTCAAGGAACCACCCCCTGGGGGTACATCATTCGTCAGCATCAGTCCCCTTCTAAGCATCATTCAACCCACTTCCTATGAGCCCAGGGTGTCAAGGAACCACCCCCAGTGGGTACAGCATCAGTCCCCTTCTGAGCATTATTCAACCCACTTCCTATGAGCCCAGGATGTCAAGGAACCACCCCCAAGGGGTACATCATTTATCAGCATCAGTAACCTTCTGAGAATCAATTAACCCCCTTCCTATCTGCCCAGGGTGTCAAGGAACCGCCCCCTCTACCAGGGAATTCTAGAGCACTTCATGCTTCCCTCTGCTGACCAGCTTTATGGAGATGCTGGTTTCATTTTCCAGTAGGACTTGGTACGTGCCCACACCGCCAAAAGTACCAATACCTGGTTTAAATGATCATGGTATCACTGTGCTTGATTGGCCAGCAAACTCGCCTGACCTAAACAACATAGAGAATCTGTGGAGTATTGTCAAGACACCAAACCCAACAATACAGACAAGTTGAAGGGCGCTATCAAAGCAACCTGGGCTTCCATAACACCTGAGCAGTGCCACAGGCTGATCCCCTCTGTGCCACACCGCATTGATGCAGTCATTCATGCAAAAGAAGCCCTGACCAAATATTGAGGTCATACTATACTGTACATGGACAGACTTTTCAGGAAGCCAACATTTCTTTATTAAAAAGACTTTTTTAATTGGTCTTAAGTAATAATCAAATTTTCTGAGATACTGAATTCTGGGTTTTCACTAGCTGTAAGCCATAATCATCAAAATTAAAAGAAAAAAATGCTTGAAATATATCACTCTGTGTGTAAAACATCTATATAAAATATACGAGTTTCACTTTTTGAATCACATTACTGAAATAAAATTAACTTTTTGATGATATTCTAATTTTATGAGATGCACCTGTATGTGCTGTCTGTTATTTTGCATGGTGCCCTGCTGTTCCTCTAGAGCTGCGCATGTCTTTCAATGCTGGCACTGCCACTGATCAGGAAATAGGGGCAGAGGGTTCACCCAGTATATAACAAAAAGGATCCTTTTGTAAGCACTCAGACTGTGAAAGGCAGTACTAGGGACCAATCAAGGTCTGCTGCATGCACATATGCAATGAGCATGCTGACAGGAGAAGAGAGCAGCGCGACAGAGGCTGTAATAGCTCCTTCTCTTTACAGTCACAGGCTGGGGGCAGAGAAGTGACAAAATAGTTTTGCTTAAAATGAACTCTAGAATAAGCAAATATTGTCCAAATCTATTCGCCCTGTGGACGCTTCCTGAAATCTCAGTGTGCTGTGTGTATTTCTTCCAGATCTGTCCTGTAATCCAGCGTTATAGACCGCTCACTGCTATTCTGTGCGGGGTGAATGGTCTGGTCTCCGCCCCCCTCCTGTTTTTTTTTGCAATTGGTATGTAGTGGGTGGGGTCTCCTGGGCCCCTCCCAGAGCTCTGCTCCCACTCCTTGTGCAGGGTGACTGATCTAGTCTCTGCCCCTTTCTGTAGTTTTTTAAAGGCAGCCTGTGTTGGGTGGAGTCTTTTGGGCCCCTCCCACAACTCTGCTCTCTCCCCTTGCATAGTTACTGGTCAAGTCTCCGCCCCCTCCTTTAGTTTTCTGTGGTGGGTGGAGCCTGCTGGGCCCCTCCCTCTGCTCTTTCTTTGTGCAGGGAGACTGGTCTAGTCTCCATCCCTTCTTGTAGTGGTGGAGTCTTTTGGGCCCCTCCCACAGCTTTGCTCTCTCCCCTCTTGTGCAGGGTGACTGGTCATGTCTCTGCCCCTCCTATAGTTTTCTGTTTCGGTGGTGGGTGGAGTCTGCTGGGTCCCGCCCTCTACTCGCTCTCTGTGCAGGGAGACTGGTCTAGTGTCCGCCCCTTCCTGTAGTTTTCTGAAGGAAGCCTGTAGTGGGTGGAGTCTTTTGGGCTCCTCCCACAACTCTGCTCTCTCCCCTCTTGTGCAGGGTGACTGGTCATGTCTCTGCCCCTCCTATAGTTCTGTTTTGGTGGTGGGTGGAGTCTGCTGGGTCTCGCCCTCTGCTCGCTCTCTGTGCAGGGAGACTGGTCTAGTGTCCGCCCCTTCCTGTAATTTTCTAAAGGAAGCTTGTAGTGGGTGAAGTCTTTTGGGCTGCTCCCACAACTCTGCTCTCCCTCTCCTTGCGTAGGGCGTCTGGTCGTGTCTCCGCCCCCTCCTTTAGTTTTCTGTGGTGGATGGAGCCTGCTGGGCCCCTCCCTCTGCTCTCGCTTTGTGCAAGGAGACTGGTCTAGTCTTTGTCCCTTCCTGTAGTGGGTGGAGTCTATGGGCCCCTCCCACAGCTCTGCTCTCTCCCACCTTGTGCATGGTGACTGATCATGTCTCCGCCCCCTCCTATAGTTTTCTGTGGTGGGTGGAGCCTGCTGGACCCCTCCCCCTCTGCTCTCTCTGTGTGCAGGGAGACTGGTCTACTGTCCGCCCCTTCCTGTAGGTTTTTTTAAAGGCAGCCTGTAGTGGGTGGAGTCTTTTGGGCCCCTCCCACAGCTCTGCTCTCTCTCCTTGAGTAGGGTGACTGGTCACGTCTCCGCCCCCTCCTGTAGTGTCCTGTGGTGGGTGGAGCCTGCTGGGCCCTTCCCACCACACAGGCTATGTACATAAACAGGATGGTGTCACTGCTACTTTTACCAGGTAATATCTGGGATTGCAAAGGCATTTGGTGCACACAAAGTGGATTTATATTCTTGGTGGTTCTTGAGGAAATAAAGGTTTGTATGACCGGCTTTAACTACAACAGTGAAACATCAGGTCACTAGGCTGGCTGCGCTGTGTGGCAGAGCTGTGTAAATCTCAGGACTGTATGAACAGAATAAAATCCTTTGGTAGGCAATACGGCTCCTACATCTGTATAACGTATTGCCTGGAGCTCAGATTCCACCGCTTCTTACTTCCTCCTCCATTATTCTCTCATCACATCGGATTTTGCACTAGCAGGTAATAAGTAAACATTTCCATTTATTGTTCCATTAATTACAGAGGAAATCAAAAGAACACATTCTTCCGACAGGAGGCCTTAACCCTTCACTGGGAAGACCCACCCGCTGCTGCTCTGTAGGAACAGAATCATTCAATACTCTGTGACATGTCAAGCCCAGATCCAAACAATCATTAAATCCGACCTCCGGACTTCCCTTCAGTCTTCAACAGTCGTACCGGCTTCTCTACTGGACTGAAATGGCTTCCTCCGATTTCACCGCACATTGAGTAGACATGTGCAATTCGTTTCGTTCTGAATTAATTTTTTTTAACGAATTTCGACAAATTCGGAAATATCCGAATTAACGCAAACCCGTTTGACTAATTTTTCAAAAAAATTGAGAAAAAAGAACAAGAAAAAGAAAAAAAGAAGAAAAAGAAAAAAGAAAAAAGAAAAAGAAAAGAAAAAGAAAAAGAAAAAAGAAAAGAAAAGAAAATAAAAAGAAAAAGAAAAAAGAAAAAAGAAAAGAAGAAAAAAAAAGAAAGAAGAAGAAAAAGAAAAAAAAGAAAAAAGAAAAAAAGAAAGAAAAAGAAATAAAAAAAGAAAGAAAAAGAAATAAAAAAAGAAGAAAGAAAAAGAAGAAAGAAAAAGAAGAAGGAAAAAGAAGAAAGAAAAAGAAGAAAGAAAAAGAAGAAAGAAAAAGAAATAAAAAAAGAAGAAAGAAAAAGAAATAAAAAAAGAAGAAAGAAAAAGAAGAAAGAAAAAGAAGAAGGAAAAAGAAGAAGGAAAAAGAAGAAGGAAAAAGAAGAACTATTAAATTCTAGGTATTGGAATTTCCTTTCAAATTTGGCCATTAGTGAACGTAACAAATATCAATTTATCCAAAATAACGCCCCATCTAAACAAATGGAATGTAATGAATTAATAATAATAATAAATATCAATAATAAAAATGTTTTATTATTATTAATAATTTGCTCCGTTCCATTTGTTTAGATGTGACAGTCGTTATTTCGGATAATTCGTAAATTCGTATTTGTTACGTTCACCAACAGCCAAATTTGAAAGGAAATTCCAATACCTATAATTTAATAGTTAGTTATTAGTTAAATATTTTGAATTTCCGGATGTCGGATTCACAAATTTTCGAATTTCTGGTTTTCGGATTCTCGAATTTTCTCATTTACGGATTTTCGAATTCTCTAATTTACAAATGACGCTAAAAACGAAAAAAAAAAATAATACATTTTCGGCAGTGCACATGTCTAACTGTGAGCGTCTCACGATTTGCATTAGAAACTGCAGCAAGTCAGATAGAGCCCACCTCATTTCCTGGCTGGAGGATATGTAAAATTAGCAGCCCTCCAGCTGTTGTGGAACTACAAGCCCCATCATGCCTCTGCCTGTGGGAGACATGCTTGGAACTGTCAGCCTTGCAATGCCTCATGGGACTTGTAGTTCTGCCACAGTTGGAGGGCCGCCAGTTTGAGACCTTTTCTCCCTGGCTCGCCACTTTCATTCATTGGACTTCAGTTCTTCCAATCACGGAGGCTCAGCATGACATGTGTGGGAGTTACCTATGCAAATACGGCCTGCCTAGGAACATCTCTAGACATCCACCCATCATTGTGATATTTGTATAACTCCTCACTGCTTGCCTTGGGGCTGAGGGCTCTAAAGCGGAAGCTATGTGCAGAACCCTGGCTGGGCCCTCCCATGATCTTCCTACATTGCATAGAGAATCACAGAGACCCAGTGATGACACTGGGACTCCAATAAGGTATGTAATAAAAATGAAGAGGTTATATACAAAAATTTCATTAGCATGTTGATGGGGTGGAAACATAGAAACTGGACGGGCAAAATATAATAGGGATTAAAAAGGGATTGTAAAGGCTCGTTTTTTTTTGTTTTTTTAACAAACATTATACTTTCCCTCCTCTGTGCAGTTGGTTTTGCACAGAGCAGCTTCAATCCTCCTCTTCTCGGGTCCTTCTTTGCTGCTCCTGGCTTCTCCCTCCTTTTGAGTGCCCCCACAGTCAGCAGCTTGCTACAGGGGGCACCCAAGTCGAGTCAGAGCTCCATGTATCCATTCAGACACGGAGCCCCGACCTGGGCCCGCCCCCGCTCTCCCCTGATTGGCTGACTGACAGCCGCGGGAGCCAAATGGTGCCGCTGCTCTGTCTCAGCCAATCAGGAGTGTCCTGGATGGCTGAGGGGATCGTGGACATTGCTGGAGAGAGAGGGGCCCAGGTAGGTAATTAGGGGGTGCTGCAGGTAGGTAATTAGAGGGGGGGGGGGGGCTGCTACAGACAGGTTTTTTTTTATCTGAACTACTTCAGATCCGCGCTATAGCCGAGACAACTACAGCGTGAACCTGCTTTGCCTTCTTTTGACGTCCTCCAGTGCGGCCTGCGCGCCCCCTGCAGGGCGTGCTCTGTGATCAGCGAGTCTATGAGACTCTCTGGATCACAGATCGGAGTAAGGGGTCGATCCCGATCCCGACCCCTTACCATGTGATCAGCTGTCAGCCAATGACAGCTGGTCATGTGATGTAAACAGAGCCGGTAAGGAAGTAAAAAAAAGGCGATCACCAGCGGCTGAGAGGGACATCAGTCCCGATCACGGCGAGCTGCCGCCAGATCCTCAGTGCCCACCTGTGCCCCCTGCCAGTGCCACCTAGCAATAGGCAACAGTGCCGCCTACCAGTGCCACCCATCAGTGCCCACAGTGCCTCAACAGTGCTGCACATCAGTGCCACCTATCAGTGTCACTTACCAGTGCCCATCAGTGCCACCCACCCGTGCCACCCATCAGGGCCCATCAGTGCCATCTTATCAGTGTCGCCTTATCTGTGCCCATCAGTGCCACCTTATCTGTCCCCATCAGTGCCACCTTATCTGTCCCCATCAGTGCCACCTTATCTGTCCCCATCAGTGCCACCTTATCTGTCCCCATCAGTGCAGCCTATCAGTGCCCACCAGTGCCCGCCTCATCAGCGCATATTAATGAAGGAGAAAAATTACCTGTTTGCAAAATTTTAAAACAAACTAATAAACATGATTTTTTTTTTCAAAATTTTCCATCTTTTTTTGTTTGTTTAGCAAAAAATAAAAATCCCAGCTGTGATTAAATACCACCAAAAGAAAGCTCTATTTGTGGGGAAAAAAATGATAAAAATGTCATTTGTGTACAGTGTTGTATGACCGCGCAATTGTCATTCAAAGTGCGACAGCGCTGAAAGCTGAAAATTGATCTGGGCAGGAGGGGGGTTTAAGTGCCCAGTAAGCAAGTAGTTAATGGATAGAATGCTTTAAGATAAAAAAAAACCTTCTGCCTTTACAACGTTTGATATTTATGCATTTGTCTCAGACAAGATTTTATTGTTATGTTCCAATTTCTTTTGTAATGAAATGCATATTTTTTTTTTTTATCAAGTGGTGCTCATGTCACCCCCAAGTCCCGTTTCCAAGGGGGATATTTCTTTGTTAAAAGAGAAGCTCCTTTGGCCATATTTCTCTTATGTGTCACAGGAGTGCACTTACCTGTGAATGGTGCAGAGCCCCTCCAGACTCTGAAGGGATCCTGACAATGTCGGGATCCCCCCAGATGCCTAAGCAGTAGCTGGCTGTGCCTCTCAGTGAGCTGCGAAGCCAGCAACTCCCGCCCCCACCACGGCCTGCGGCTCCAGTGAGCGCTGGAGGGGCAGAGACTGACAGTCACCCCTCTCTGGTCAGTGAGAACTAAGCGATCAGCTGTCAAGTGATCTCTCAGTTCTCGGGCTTAGGACAGATGCTGCAACAGGTAGGGAACCATGTGTTTTTTGTTTTTTTAGTTTGTTTTTTGTTTTGTTTTTTAACACTCCCACACTTCTTTAAAATGCACTAGCAGTTACCATGAAAAAAAAAAAAAAAAAATTCTGTGCAAATCACCAACTTTCTGGTAAAGCTGAAACATCCCCAGCATCTTCCAGCTCGTGAGATTATCCACCACAGTAAAGGATATGGAAAGCCCCACCTCACCGTACCCCACCAAAACCCACCAACCACACTTGGTTCCTTGTTCTGTCTACACTGCTGTCAAACTTCCGTCCTCCATCTCCAACACATGGCCAGTCAGGAAGCAGCTCTCCTGATCAGCACTGTGGCCAGTTTAGAGACAGCTCTCATGATTGGTGTAGCTTAAAATTGTGAACCATATGGCTCAGTGATCAAGCAATGCACCGCTATGCTGTTAAAACCCGGTGCTGCTGTACCTTACCCATCTCTCCTTGTGCCGCGTGTGCTCTATGCTAGCCATCACACTGCGTCACCCAGCGACCCCAGAGCGTCCCGCGTCAACCAGCGACCCCAGAGCGCCCCGCGTCAACCAGCGACCCCAGAGCGCCCCGCGTCAACCAGCGACCCCAGAGCGCTCCGCGTCAACCAGCGACCCCAGAGCGCCCCGCGTCAACCAGCGACCCCAGAGCGCCCCGCGTCACCCCAGCGACCCCAGAGCGTCCCGCGTCACCCCAGCGACCCCAGAGCGTCCCGCGTCACCCCAGCGACCCCAGAGCGTCCCGCGTCACCCCAGCGACCCCAGAGCGTCCCGCGTCATCCCAGCGACCCCAGAGCGTCCCATGTTCATAGGGAACCCAGAGCACCCTGTATCAACCAGTGGCCCCAGGGCATCCCGTGTCACTTAGTGACCCCAGAGCGTCCTATGTTCCTAGTGACCCTGTAGCAGAGGTTCTCAACTCCTGTCCTCAGGACCCACTAACAGGCCAGATTTTAAGTATTACCTTAAAGAGATGCAGACTAGAATACTTCAATCACTGAGCAGCAATTTATATCACCTGTGATGTATTTCAGTTATCTTGCAAACCTGGCCTGTTAGTGGGTCCTGAGGACTGGAGTTGAGAACCACTTCCCTATTAGCACCCCGTGTCAACCAGTGGCCCCAGAGCACCCCGTGTCACCCAGTGACCCCAGAGCATCCCATGTTTCCAATGATCCCATAGCCCCCTTGCGTCAGCTGGTGGCCCCAGAGCATCCTGTGTCACCCAGTGACTCCAGAGCATCCCATGTTCCCAGTGACCCTAGAGCAGTGATGGCAAACCTTGGCACCCCAGATGTTTTGGAACTACGTTTCCCATTATGCTCTTGCACTCTGCAGTGTGGGTGAGCATCATAGGAAATGTAGTTCCAAAACATCTGAGGTGCCAAGGTTCACCATCACTGCCCTAGAGCATCCCATGTTCCCAATGATCCGATAGCACCCTGTGTCAGCTGGTGGCCCCAGAGTATCCTGTGCAACCCAGTGACCCCAAAGGAACCATGTGTCAGCCGGTGGCCCCAGACCATCCCATGTTCCCAGTGACTCCCAGGTCATCTGTTGCACCTCTGACACCTGTATCTCTGCACAGCTAGAGTATACTATTCTAATGTCCTAGGCTGTCTCTCCTGCAATGGATATGGACTTTGGTTTATGACAACTGTGCAACTACTGCTCAGAAGAATTCCCGCCAACCTGCATTGCTTCTCACCAGGCAGTCATGGAGAATGTGAAAAGGGCTCCAACGGTGCAGCATGTGTCAGGATGCCACCCAAGTGTCTCAGAATCTACTTCCAAACCTTCATCTGGGATGGCAGGGCCTGAGCTTCCTCTTTACTTTGGAATAAATTCCAGATATTACAAAACAGCTCAGGAATGACGGCCTTCTGTCAAAAATAATTCCAGACCTGACCCTGCAGATGAACTCATGTGTGTAAATGTAAATGTTTCGTCATGCTGAAGCTCACAGGGTGCAGTGAAATCAGTAGAGGAGAAGAGGCGGTATAACTGTGCAAGACTGAAAGGACAACCAGAGTTCTGCTTTAATATATGTAGTATACTGGTGTGTGGGTGAACCATAGAAGACCTGTAAGTGAATTGTCACCTCTATTGCTGGGTTCTGAAACAAACACAAAAACATTCTTTGCATGGGACTGCGTGTGTGTATAGTTCGTACAGATGGCGCCATCCGGCCAGGGCACCTTTATTGTACAATGAAAAAAAAAAATATATATATGAGGGATTAGTCACGGGGATCATTTTAATAGCTCTCCGGCATCGGAAAAGTCAATGTTTTCAGATGTCTTTTCCATTTCAGAAGTCAAAAACAGATTGTGGCACATATTCGCGGGAGATTAACACAGCTTGATTTCCGCATAAGCCGTGTTCATTGTGCATTACCACACGGCTAAAATTAATCTGACAGCGCAGGCTGGGGAGACGGCCAACCAACTGGCCTGCTTCTGCCCTTTGTTGGTGACTCCTTAGCAGATGTGGACTCAGCCTGGCTGCAGACAGAGGTCTACGTGTAATCTCTTTGGATGCAGAGAAATGCAATTTAATTGTTTTTGGCCTTAAAGGTCCGCCAAACAACGTGAGATCAAGAGGACCAGTCATGTGTACCCAGAAGTCATTGTCGTATGCCAAACATTCCTCTGTATACAGAGCTGGGCAGCAGAGTGGGTTTGGATCCTGCTGCAAATCGGATTTGTTTCCGCTTTTTGTTTCTGCACTTCACTTCCTCTGTAAACAAACAACTTTGTGTTCCCAGTGACCCCAGAGCACACAGTCTTTCCAGAGCACCCAGTGCTCCCAGGTGACCCCAGGGCACCCAGTGCTCCCAGGTGACCCCAGGGCACCCAGTGCTCCCAGGTGACCCCAGGGCACCCAGTGCTCCCAGGTGACCCCAGGGCACCCAGTGTTCCCAGGTGAGCCCAGAGCACCCAGGTGAGCCCAGAGCATCCAGTGTTCCCAGGTGACCCCAGAGCATCCAGTGTTCCCAGGTGACTCCAGAGCACCCCCTGTCTACCAGAGATTCCAGACCATCCAGTGTTCCCAGAGATTCCAAACCATGTTGTGTCAGCTGAGATTCCAGACTATCCTGCGTTGCCAGAGATCCCAGACCACCATGCGATCCCAGACCATCACGTGTTCCCACCCAGACCATCCCATGTTCTTAGAGATTCCAGATCATCCCATGTTCCCAGAGATGTGAGAGCATCCTGCACTCCCAGAGATTCCAAATTCCCAGAGATTCCAGACCATCTAGTGTTCACAGACCATCCTGAGCTCCCAGAGATTACAGACCATCCTGTGTTCCCAGACCATCCTGCGTTCCCAGAGATTCCACGTTCCCAGGCCAAACTGCGCTCCCAGAGACTCAAGACCATCCAGTGTTCCCAGACCATCCTGCGCTCCCAGAGGTTCCCAGACCATCCTGCGCTCCCAGAGGTTCCCAGACCATCCTGTGCTCCCAGAGATTCCAGACCATCCTGCGCTCCCAGAGATTCCAGACCATCCTGCGCTCCCAGAGATTCCAGACCATCCAGTGTTCCCAGAGATTCCAGACCATCCAGTGTTCCCAGACCATCCTGCGCTCCCAGAGATTCTAAACAATTCTGTGCACCCAGTGATTCCAAACCATTAGCAAGACATGTGCCCCCAAAGGACTAGCATGCATTCAGGCCTACACTTGCCCTATCTCACATACATACCCAACCATATAAGAGCCAATTATCCTACCAGAGTGACTTTGGTGTGTGGAAGGAAACCCACACAAGCACAGGGAGAACATACAAACTTTATGCAGGTAGAGTCCAAGTTTGGATTAAAACCCAAGACACCAATGATTGTGTTAAGACAACAGAAATCTGCTTCCCTTTCCTCTCATCTCCATAACAGAGGGAGGTGTTTCGAAGTTTAAAGAGAGAACTTAAAATAATGTTAACAGATAAGAGTGCAACACAGGGAGTTGTCAGCTTATTGGATTTCTGGCAGGATCAGCAGGTCATTTTGCACTTCTCATACAGATGTAACAAAACACCTTCAATTATATATTAAACAGACCAAAATGGAGGAAAAAGAAGTTTATTGTTAGGGATTACATGCACTTGTTACATATGAGGTGTTGAGGACGTTGTGGAGCCTTTATTAAAATGTCATTTACAATTTGATCTCCACTCTAACCACCTGCAATGTGCATTTCCTTAATACTACACCCATCTTTCTAGCACAGAAACAGTGCAATACAGACAGCCCTGCCTACAATTTCCTCCATAATGATAACAGTACAAGTTATAATATTGAGAGATAAGAGCTGTTGTGCTGGAAATCAATAGAGACAGACAGGTGTGAACACTATTCATCAGGTAACCTGGGAATTCCAGCCAGGGAAGTCTATGGATTATCTCATAATGACTAAAGGGAATGTTTAGGTGCAAAAGATATTCAGCCATCGATCGTATGCGTAATCCTGATAACGTGGCGACAATTCACTTATCACAGGGCAAAGAAAGAAAGACAATACATGCAGGGAGTGCAGTTTGCAAGCAACCAATAAACTGCATCTGCAAATAAAGCTAGCAAATCTATGATATGAAGAATAACAGACACAAAGGGCCTTGCAGTCTTCAACAGCAAAGATTGCAATATCTACCAACGTGTAGGCAGGTGCAGTCTGTACTCCCCACTGCAGGTGGCGCTCGACCAAAGTGACAATGCAGCAGGGGAAGTTAGTTGCGAGGAACTTGGTTCCTCTGACTTCCTGCGGTCACAAGGATACAGCTGTCCAATTAGACGCTTGTGCCCCATGTGACTCCAGCTGCCATTTTGGGTCAGACAGAGTCTATTAAAATTATTTAAAAGGTTTTTTTTTTAAATACCAAACATGTCATACTTACGTGCTCTGTGCAATGGTTTTGCACAGAGCTTCCCCAGTCCTCTTCTTCCCAAATCTCCCGCTGGCGCTTCTGGCTTCTCCCCCTTGACTAGTGTCCCTAATAGCAAGCTACATGCTATGGGGGCACTGGTGCATGCTCGCTTACAAGCCCCGTTCAATAAGTCCATAATGAACAGAATTTTGGCTTGCAGGAACCTTCAGCCTTTACAACAACTTTAAGACTCTGTCCCCGGGGTCTGGCGTGCTATATGCAAGTAGCTAGTGCAGGGACCGATTCCCTATGTGGCAGGGACAGTACTTTGAGGTAGGGAAAGGTTCTTGAGGAGTAGGGATGGAGTAATAGGGATAGAGATAGTGCAGGGACTTCTCTTTCTAGGAAGCCTCCCCTTTAGGTATATACCGGGCCAGGCCGTACCTGCCTGTATTTCTTAGCATTGAGGACACCACTGATCCTGATGAAATCTCCAACTCCATTTGCAGAAATGCAGTCCCAAACTTGCAAGGAACCCCCACCATGCTTCACAGTTGCCTACAGACACTCATTGTACCTCTCTCCAGCCCTTTCCCCAACAAACTGCCTCCTGCTACAGCCAAATATTTCACATTTTTACTGATAATTCCAGAGCACCTGCTGCCATTTTTCTGCACTCTGGTTCCTCTGTTTTCCTGCATAGTTGAGTCGCTAAGCCTCGTTTCTACATAGGCAGTTTGGCTTTTTTAGCCACAATACTTCCATGAAGACCACTTCTGGCCAGACTTCTCCGGACAGTAGGTGGGTGTGCCAGAGTTCCACTGGTTTCCGCCAGTTCTGTGCTGACGGCACTGCTTGACATCTTCTGATATGGAAGGGAAGTATGATGGTGTCTTCATCTGCTGCGTTACGTTGCCTTGGCCGACACTGCATCTACAGTCCTCAACGTTGCCCATTTCTTTGTGGTTCTTCAAAAGAGCCTGAACGGCACATCTTGAAACCCCAGGCAGCATTTTTGCCTGGAGGAAACCTTGCAGATGCAGTTACTACCTTGTGTTTTGTTGCTGTGCCCAGTCTTGTCATGGTGTATAACCTGTGACATAAAACTGTCTTCCACAACCTCACCTTAGTAGCAGAGTTCCTCACCCAGTTTTAAGCCTCCTATACAGGTTTCCGTTTCAGTTAGTGACTGTGTTTCAACCTACATATGAAATTGATGATCATCAGCACCTGCTTGGTATACCCTGACTCTACACACCTGACTCTAATCTTACAAAATCCCTGACTTTGTGCAAGTGTAAAACGTGTGCAAGTGTAAGAATCAATGCTAGTCTGAAGCCAAAAAGAGTAGTCACACCAGCTATAGATTTAATTTAGACTTTTCTCCTGTTTGCTCACTTTGAATTTTTTTAAATTGATCAGATCTACTTCACAGCATTTCTTCACACCTACCTGAAAAAAAAAACTTTTGCACAGTACTGTACATATTTGCTTGTTTCAAAAAGGCTGAAGGGGATTTCCATTTTATCAGCAAAATGGAAAATCCCTTTTAAATTACAGAATCCGAATTGAACGTCTGCTCAGTATCATTTTCAAACAGATATAAATAAAAATTATTAGGAAATTGAGAAGTCGAAATAATCACATAAATAGCCAAGCCTGTAGGCCAAAACTAAGAAGAAGAAAAAAGAAATCTAACAGAATGACCAAATAGACATGTCTTTCCATATCCTCATTGTGTACAGCCAATTCAGCTTTAAGGCCCCATTCGAACCTGAGTGTAGTGGTTTCAGGCAGAAAGTCGTGCGATTTTACCACGATTTTGTACAGGTCAAAAGGTCACCAATGTAAAAAGCAGAAAAACGCCTGTAATCTGCCTAAAAAAAAATTCCAGAACTTGTTTGAGCTTCAGGCGTTTTGGAGCTTCTGGCTTCAAGCATTTTGGAGTGGAGAGGTGAACCATCTCCACAGAGAATAATTGATTTTTTTTTTCCCCTCCAGCATTTTATAGCTTCAGGCTTCAAGCTACAAAATGCTCAGGTGTGAATGGGGTCTAACACCAAGACTGGAGTCTCAATCCAACCCCCTGAAACATGCAAGAGCTCTGTCTGAACCATGATTAAAAGGGAACCAGTGAAGCGAAGTCTCTCCGCAGCTGCACAGAGAAGCGCAAGAAATGGCGGAGGAGTTTTGTCCTCCTCACTGCTGCTGACTGTTGAGACAAGGTGGGGGGGGTGAAGCTGAGGGGGGGTAACGCAATGCTGCTGCCAGAGGTGTGAGGGCCACATGAAATGGCCTGGAGGGCCACATTCGGCCCGTGAGCCTTGTTATTTTCATCTCAAATAAGGAGGAAAGAAAACACCACTCAAAAGATTCAAAGGTTGGATTGAGAGAAGATCACGACTTTAAGAGAAGTATCTCTTGAGTAAACAATTGGTAGAAAGCCTGATGCCTGCTCTAGTCACTGTTTTTATCTGGGTACATAAGCTAAAGAAAAAAAAAATAGGTGGGTGCAGGTGGGGTGGAAACTGGATTTTTTTTTAACCTCAAAAACCGATTAAAAAAAATGCAGCAACTGGAGCGTACTTAAGGATTTTTACCAAACGGTTTCCTTAAAAATACAGCTGGCAAAGTCCATTTCTCCTCTGAACCCAACATTTCCATCTTTTGAGTGCAGTTCGCTTTCCTGCATGTTTGAGATGTTGTTCTCAGATCTGTGTTTAAATTAGGAATATTGAATCAGAGCCTGCAGAGATTCTGAAGATGAAACCATTCTGGAGAACAAAGAGAAATATAGGCCGTGGCCATTCTCCTCTCTTTAATGACTAGGCGCACCATAAAAAGTCTCCTTTAAGAATAAGGTCCTGTTTTATGGCGACTCCCCTTTTGCTGCCTTTGTCTTCAAGGTCCATTAAACGAATAGATAGTAACCCCTCTGCAATCTTGCTTTGAGGGTCGAATGTGCTTTATTTGGCCAGGTCCTTCTTGGTCAAAGGCAGAGTCACGGTTACATTTATAAAAGGTCATCTTATAAAGGAATCTCTAAAGGGTCACTAAGGTCCTTTCTCCCCATCACATCTGTCAGCCATAAACCTTACAGCAAAGCTCTGCAAAGTGGAAACGGAATGGGAACAATGATTATTTACTCGATATGCGTTATAAGGTAGCTACAGCTACTGCTTCCAACTACCAAAGCAAGGATTCAACTGCTAAAATTTTCTTACAAATACTGATTTATAATCCACCATCATTTTCTGTAGTGAGGGAGAGGTCGTCCCTCTTAGAGACAATGATGGGTGATGCCCAATTTTGATCTTTTAAGATCCAGTATAAATTGTGTTTACAGGTGGTCATCAGATTCCAGCTGTCATTTTATTATGTGGAAGGGAATAGCATCAGTCAGTATGGGATACGCTTGACATGGCCTTCTGTTCATTTTACCCAGAATCCTTGCCTCTCAGGACACAGATCAGAAAATCTCTGAACGAAAGCGTCCTCATATGCCCTCCTGTGTGCCTGTCCCAACGTAACCTTAATGTCCATTCATGAGAAGCCCACAGAGCTTTGAATGAATGAGTAGCATCATCAGGAAGTACCGGATCCTGCATGTGGGACATCACAAAGACAAGATCACAACCGTAGATAAAGACAAACACAGACATGGCTACCCAGGCTTTGGGATCATCATCGACTAATGTTGTGATTTTGGAAGTATCATGTGACTATTCTAATCGGTGAGGTCAACTTTAAACCATCTGACCTCTTAAATCAGAGGATAAATCAAAACCTAAAAGCTATTGGCAAGATGTCCTTGAAAAAATGAAACCTATCATCAGTTGGGGGAATAGATTGTAGTTATTCTGGTGACTAGCAGGTTTCTTCTATGTTGTATCCTCTGTAAATGATCTATCCGTTTATGACAACCATGTTCTAGTTTAAAGCTGTGGAGAAGTTTAAAGCAGGGTAAGGTTCGAAAAAAAAATCCCAAGCTTTGAACATCTCACGGAGCACTGTTCAATCCATCATCCGAAAATGGAAGGAGTATGGCACAACTGCAAACCTACCAAGACATGGCCGTCCACCTAAACTGACAGGCCGGGCAAGGAGAGCATTAATCAGAGAAGCAGCAAAGAGGCCCATGGTAACTCTGGAGGAGCTGCAGAGATCCACAGCTCAGGTGGGAGAATCTGTCCACAGGACAACTATTAGTCGTGCTCTCCACAAATCTGGTCTTTATGGAAGAGTGGCAGGTAGAAAGCCATTGTGGAAAGAAAGCCATAAGAAGTCCCATTTGCAGTTTGCGAGAAGCCATGTGGAGGACACAGCAAAGATGTGGAAGAAGGTGCTCTGGTCAGATGAGACCAAAATTTAACTTTTTGGCCTAAAAGCAAAACGCTATGTGTGGCAGAAAACTAACACTGCACATCACCTTGAACACACCATCCCCACTGTGAAACATGGTGGTGGCAGCTTCATGTTGCTGGGATGCTTTTCTTCAGCAGGGACAGGGAAGCGGGTCAGAGTTGATGGGAAGAAAAGCCAAAACGCTCCTACCTTGGCATACTGGAAGTACCTGATAAATTTAGTAATCCACCTCTATAGAGCTACATACATACATACACACATATATATATATATATATATATACATATATACATATATATATATATATATACATATATATATATATATATATATATATATATATATATATATATATATATAATCTCAAGGGGTTGTACAAAATTGTTTATAAAGTGTGGCAGGCATTGACTCTACTTCTACTGTGGGATGATCTACCCATTCACTTATTGTGTGAAACAGTACCATAAGATAGGTGATAGGCGGTGGCTAATCATATGATAGAGGTGGAAATTTTCTGAGATATATGTATACCCAATTATCTTAAAATATATGTAGGTTATATAGTATGTTATATTACAAAACCTAACTGATACGTGACATTATAGGGTCTGATGATTTTTTTATTGGTTCTAAATGTTGTCGGCCCTGTGAGGTCTATGGGGCAGAGAGCGTACGTTGCCTTCTCAGCCCCTTGTCTTTTGTTTTTGTTTTGTTATGTATAACTATTATTATTATTATTATTATTATACAGGATTTATAAAGCGCCGGTTTACTCAGTGCTTTACAACATTAGGGCAGACAGTACAATTACAATACAATTCAATACATGGGAGAATCAGAGGCCCCTGCTCTTTAGAGCTTACAATCTAGGAGGGAGGGTCAAGTTATACAAAAGGGTAATAGCTGTGGGGTATGAGCTAATGGAGAAAATAGTGCAGTTGTTAGATGGAGGCAGGATAGGCTTCTCTGAAGAGGAAAGTTTTCAGGGATCGCCTAAAAGTGGATACATTTGGAGACAGTCTGACAGATTGGGGTAGCGAATTCCAGAGGATGGGCGAGGCTTGGGAGAAGTCCTGGAGGCGGATATGGGAGGAGGTGATGAGGGAGCTAGACAGCAGGAGGTCTTGGGAGGAACGGAGAGGGTGTCTAGGGTGGTATTTTGAGACTAGGATAGTGATGTAGCTGGGGGCAGAGTTGTGGATGGCTTTGTAACTTAATGTTAGTATTTTGAATTTAATTCATTGGGGAAGTGGCAGCCAATGGAGGGATTGGCAGAGAGGGGTAGCAGACACTGTGCAGTTTGTAAGGTGGATGAGTCTGGCAGCAGCATTCATGATGGACTGAAGGAGGGATAGTCTATTTAAGGTAAGCCAATGAGGAGGGAGTTGCAGTAGTCAAGGAGAGAGATAACCAGGAGCTTTGTGGTTAGAAAGAGACGTAGTTTGGAGATGTTGCGGAGGTGAGACGGCAAGCTTTGGAAAGTGATTGGATGTGAGGCCGAAAGGAGAGCTCAGAGTCCAGGATAACACCTAGCACGCTGACATGTGGGGATGGGTGGATGGCTGTGCCATTGCTCTTGACAGACAAGTCAGGGGAAGAAGCACGTGGGGGAGGAAATATTATAAGCTCAGTTTTGGACAAGTTGAGTTTGAGGAAGTGGTGTGACATCCATACAGATATGTCGGTTAGTAAGTTAGTGATGCGTGAGGAGACTGATGGAGTGAGTTGAGGGATGGAGAGATAGATTTGTGTGTCGTCAGCGTAGAAATGATATTGAAAGCCGTGAGAGCCTATCAGCTGCCTCAGGTGTAGATTGCAAAAAAAAAAAAAAAGAGATCCAAGAACAGAACCTTGGGGGACCCCGACGGAGAAGGGTAGAGGAGTGGAGGAAGTAGAATTGCAAGTGACACTGAAGGTGCGTTGGGATAGGTAGGATGAGAGCCACTGAAGAGCGCAGTCACGGAGACCAAGGGAGTAAAGTTTTTTGAGGAGGAGGGGGTGGTCAACCGTATCAAAGGCAACTGAAAGGTCCAGAAGTAGGAGTACAGAATAGTGTCCGTTGGTTTTTGCAGTTAGTAGGTCATTTGTAAGTTTTAAAAGAGCATTTTCTGTGGAGTGTTGAGGGCGAATTTCAGAATGAGGGGGATCAAGAAGGTTATTCTTAATGAGGTGGTCACTCGGTTGTAAACCAGGGGTTCAAGGAGTTTAGAGGAAAAGGGGAGCAAGGAGATAGGGAGTAGGTTGTTAAGATAGGTAGGGTCCAAGGACGGCTTTTTAAGTATGGGGGTGACCATTGCATGTTTTAAAGCATTGGGGAAAATGCCAGAGGTGAGGGTGAGATTGAAGATGTGGGTTAGAGAGTGTAGGATAGAGTCAGAAGGCGACCGTAGTGTTTGAGAGGGAATAGGGTCCAGGGGGCAGGTGGTTAGGTGGGCGTTAGAAAGGAGTTTAGCAACTTCGTCTGTAGTAGCAGATTTGAATAAGGGGAGTGTCAATTGTACCTGTTGATATGGGGTCTTAACTGGGGGAGATACCTGTAGAGTGGAGATTTCATCACGGATTGTATCAAGCTTGTTTTTGAAGTGATTAGCAATCTCCTGGGCAGTGAGTGAGTCAGTGGGTGGAGGCGGTGGAGGACGAAGTAGAGAGTTGAAGGTAGAGAAAAAGTTTATGGGGACTGGATGAGAAGGTGTTAATAAGAGTTGAAAAATAGGTCTGCTTGGCAGTGTGGAGAAAAGAATAGTATTTTGGAGGGCAGATTTGTATTGGTTGAAGTCTTTGAGAGACTTATGCCCCGTACACACGGTCGGATTTTCCGATGGAAAATGTCCGATCGGAGCGCGTTGTCGGAAATTCCGACCGTGTGTGGGCTCCATCGGACATTTTCCATCGGATTTTCCGACACACAAAGTTGGAGAGCAGGAGATAAAATTTTCCGACAACAAAATCCGTTGTCGGAAATTCCGATCGTGTGTACACAAAGCCGATGGACAAAGTGCCACGCATGCTCAGAATAAATAAAGAGATGAAAGCTATTGGCCACTGCCCCGTTTATAGTCCCGACGTACGTGTTTTACGTCACCACGTTCAGAACGATCGGATTTTCCGACAACTTTGTGTGACCGTGTGTATGCAAGACAAGTTTGAGCCAACATCCGTCTGAAAAAATCCTAGGATTTTGTTGTCGGAATGTCCGAACAAAGTCCGACCGTGTGTACGGGGCATTAGTCTTGTGCCACAGACGCTCAAGAACGCGACTACGTTTGAGAATTTTAGTGTCATCTGTTTGCCAGGGTTGTAGGAGTCGGGGTCTGATTCTGTGTGTAGTGAGGGGAGCGAGCTTGTCCAGGGTGGAGGACAGGGATTTATTGTAGATGGACGTGGCTTGGTTGGGGCAGGACAGGGGAGAGATTTTGTCATAGAGGTGGTCAGTAGCAGAATAGAGGGGAAAAGAGTTGAAGTTGCGAAAGTTTCTACGGGTGATGGTTAGGCGCTTGGAGGGAAAGGTGGTGGAAGACAGGAAGAGAGAGAGAAACTAATAAGGTGATGGTCGGAGAGAGGAAAAGGATTGTTTGAGAAGTTGCATGGAGCGCATAGGTAGGAGAATACAAGGTCAAGGGTGTTGCCATCAGAGTGAGTAGAAGCCTGTACCCATTGCTTCAGGTCAAATGAAAGGTTAGACTAAGAAGTTTAGAAGTAGCAGGAGTGTTTGTATTAGCAGGGATGTTGAAATCACAGAGGATTGTGGGAATTTGAGAAGAGAGAAAGTAGGGTAGCCAGGCAGAAAACTCATCAAGGAAAGTCGATAATGGTCCAGGGGGCCGGTAGATCACAGCAATTCTTAGGGAAGTTGTAGAGAATAGACGTATACAGTGAGCTTCAAATGATGAGAGGGAAAGGGAGGGAGGGGAGTGAATAACCTGGAAGGTGCATTGGGGGGATAGGAGGAATCCCACTCCAACTCCCTTGCGTCGATTAGGCCTAGGGGAGCGAGTCCAGTGAAGGCCACCCTGGGAGAGGGAAGCAGGAGAAGGGGTGTCAGATTCGTGGAGCCAGGTTTCGGAGAGAGCAAGTAGATTGAAGGAATTAGTGACAATGAGGTCATGAACAGCGGTGAGTTTGTTGCAGACAGAGGGAGCATTTCAGAGGGAGGCTGGCGTTGGGAAGAAGAGGAATGGAGACTAAATTGTGTAGATTGCGACTACTGCCAGAGGGTGTAGGGTGATGGTGATGGGTGTGTTGGGTACAGTTAAATAAGGGAGGCCCAGGGTTTGGGGAAATATCTCCAGCGGTTAGGAGAAGCAGAAAAGTAAGGGAGGTAATATGAGAATATGATTTGTATGAGGGGACATGCTTCAGTATCCTGGGTTTGTTAGCAAGTGGGCTTAGAGTTAGAAAGAGGTGATGAGTGCAGTAATAGGGAGAGGGGAGAAGTGAGGGTGATATGTACAGATTGTGGGGTGGAGAAGAGGGGTGAAGAAAAGAGAGTTTGGGGAGAGAGGCTGCAATTGTGAAAAGGAGAGGTAAAGAGTGCATGTTTCAGAGAGGAAGGTGAGATAATTTGGAAATGAGGTCACCTGCAGTCTGCTGTGGTTTGCCTCGTGCAAATCGCTAGTGCCACTTATTTGAAGAACCCCACTTCTTTGGAAGAACCCCCTGTATGTGCAGCCCCCTGTATGTGTTTCCCGTAAAGAAGGCCTTGTTTTTATACGGTGTTGGGTGTGGGTTGAATCTGGCAATTAATCAATCAGGAGGTAATATTAGGCACACAGAGCAAAACTTTTCACACCATAATCACACTGCAAGAGGACTAAAGGCCACAATTGTAAAAGATAAGGGAACCCATAATCTAGGTAAAACTTAATAGCTAAATGAACATTGAAATAATGTGAGCATGGCTACAGATGGAGTTGAAACAGCGGTGACAAACAGATTTACCAAATATGCATTTGAGCAGTCAGTCAATGTTCTATGCAAAAACTAAATAAAAAAGCAAAAAAACAAAAAAACAAAAACAAAAAAAGAGTTGATGGGAAGATGGATGGAGCCAAAAACAAGGCAATCTTAGAAGAAAACCTGTTAGAGTCTGCAAAAGACTGGGGCGGAGGTTCACCTTCCAGCAGGACAACGACTCTAAACATACAGCCAGAGCTACAATGGAATGGTTTAGATCAAAGCATATTTATGTGTTAGAATGGCCCAGTCAAAGTCCAGACCTAAATCCAATTGAGAATCTGTGGCAAGACTGGAAAATTGCTATTACCAGACACTCTCCATCCAATCTGACAGAACTTGAGCGATTTTGCAAAGAAGAATGGGCAAAAATTTCACTCTCTAGATGTGCAAAGCTGGGAGAGACATCCCCAAAATGACCTGCAGCTGTAATTGCAGAGAAAGGTGGTTCTACAAAGTATTGACCGGGGGGGGGGGGGGGGGGGCTGAATACAAATGTACAGCACACTTTTCACATATTTATTTGTAAAACATTTTGAAAACCATTTATTATTTTCCTTCCACTTCACAATTATGTGCCACTTTGTGTTGGTTTATCACATAAAATCCATGTACTTTTTGGTTGTAACATGACAAAATGTGGAAAATTTCAAGTGGTATGAATACTTTTTCAAGGCACTGTATATCAGAAACCCCCCTCCCCCACAACACGGCACCCTTCACATTAGAGTCCCCTCTACCATCAGGGTCCCCAACACAGTCCTCTTTAGATCAGACACTCATCAGAGTCCCTCTATCAGAGACACTTACATCAAGGTCCCCTTTATCTCAGCGTTTCCCCTTACATCAGACCCTAATCACTACTGTAAGCGTAGCTGTAGCCACAAGGCAGGAGTTGGACCAGGTCTGGATGGATTAAGGCCCATACTCCCTGTAAATGCTGGGGCAAGCAAGTCATTGATTGCTAGGATGCTGGTGGTCCTAGTTGCTAGTCTGCCAGTGACCCTAGCAACCATCATGTATGATTACAGAGGAGCAGGGGAGAACCTGTGCTGGAGACTTGAGGTGGGGTTAGGGGAGGTGAAGCATAGGCAGCCCCTGCTGACCTTAATCCCCAATCTGTGTACATTGATGATCAACCAATGAACCCTAGCAGGGGAGTGGATAAAATCTGAGACCCCTTGTTAACAGCATCCCTGAAACAATATTGAAGGCCCCTTGAACCTCCTTTATGGAAAAGGAGCCTCAACTGCTGGAAGCATGGCATCACTGTGGGCGTGAACCTAAAAGAGACGTTAGGCAGCTCACTTAGGATTGGCTACAAAGACCCGAGGTGACTGAGTGGAGCCTGAACTCTAGGAAAAAGCTATGCTGGGGTACGTCCAACTGCACCGAGGAGATTCACCTGTCACTAGAGTTATAGTTTTTACATTTCCGTCATCGTCAGTCCTCAATTTAAAGTGCACCTAACACCACTTTTCATTAATAAAAAAAAGTGCATTCAATCATCCATCATGTCTGGGAAGCCAACAAGGAGAGACGGACTTTCCCATGGCACTGTGATGGAGTCAGCAGCGTATGTGTCCACAGTCAAAGGTGGACATGGTCAGTCCTCAGGCAGAGCACCTTTGTCTCTGTTTAGTGATGTTGCCCGTGCCATCCAGCCACGGCATGTAGAGGAGGTGGTGAACTGGTTTACATAATCATCCTTATCCTCCATCACCCAAGCTGACAATATTGCGCAGTCCACCGCAGCGGATTCTACCTCCTTGTCCACAGTTACTCCTGCCATAGCCCCAGCATCAGGCATGGAGGAGTCAGCTGAATTATTTGAACACAGCGTCAGCCACTTGCTCCTTGCCGATGCACAGCCATTACTTGATTGTGATGGTTCTGAGGTAGAGGAAGGGAGTAACATGACTGGCACTGTTGTTTGGTAAATTCTGGGTTCAGTCTAATGTCTGTCTGACATGGATGGCAAGGATAGGCCTCTTAGACTATGTGAGTTTATGTTTTATGGGAGCTCACTGGCATTGTTGTTTGGTACATTTGGAAAGTTGTTACGTTTGTGGCCTTGCCATATTTCCAACTTAATCAGCTTCCGTATCTTTTTAGGGGGCAAGGTATTGGTTAATTAGTTGGTCAGAAACAAGCCTATGTGTCTCAGCAGTCACATGTTCCATGAGAACAGACGGGACGAACTAAGCAAGGATCGTATGCCACCACATGCTTAGATCTGTATTACTAAACTTGACTGCAAGGATTATTTTTGTTTTGTTTATTAACAGACATGTAAGAGGATAATCAGTGTACTACACACACAACCTTTATTACCCATTATATAGATAATGTTACTTTGAAATACTTTCATTTTCTTTTTGATGTTGCTTTAAATACAGGTGTCACCACTCCCTGCCCAGGTGACGTCACCCCATGTCCTTCATACAGACATTGGTTAAATAAGTCTCTGTAAATAGCATAACCAGGATCCCTGTGATGGGGGAAAATACAGGTAAAAGCAGACAGTTTACACTTACATAGACAGGTATTTCCAGAAGCTTTGAAATTCTAGTCCCATCAGTGCTCTTTTCCCTAATGTCACCAACCGGAAAGAAAGCCGCTCACACAGAGGCCTTCATAGGTATGTAGAGGTGACTTGCACATGATTTTATCGTATTGAGCCTTCTGAGAATTTGTCCATACAAGACAGCGATTCTAATTGTGGTCGCTTTTGAATATTTGCATTAAAAAAAAAAATTCACACATGTATGTATGTGAATATACACATACACACACAATATTACCAAAAGTATTGTGACGCCTGCCTTTACATGCACATTAACTTTAATGGCATCCCAGTCTTAGTCCGTAGGGTTCAATATTGAGTTGGTCCACCATTTGCAGCTATAACAGCTTCAACTCTTCTGGGAAGGCTGTCCGCAAGGTTTAGGAGTGTGTCTATGGAAATGTTTAATCATTCTTCCAAAAGTGGAACCTCCGCTTATATGCTTGCTCCCCCCCCCCTTGGTGTCACATTTGGCACCTTTCGGAGGGGGGAAATGGGTACCTGTTCTTGACAGGCATCCTTCCCACTTCCGGGAGACAGCGCCGTCCCTTGGAAGTTCAGCCACCCTCCTCCTTCCTCCGCCGCTGGCCCATTAAGAAAGCGCAGCACGCGTCACGGATGCGCAGTAGGGAACCTTCACAGCCGGTTTCCCTTAAAATGAATGGCGGTGGCGGCAGCACCCAAGAGTCAATCCGAAAATCGGCTGGGGTGACGACATCGCGGGGAAACCCTGGACAGGCAAGTGTCCTAATATTAAAAGTCAGCAGCTACTGTATTTGTAGCTGCTGACTTAATTTTTTCGTATGGGGGCGGAACTTCGCTTTAATAATAGACTTCACGGTGCTTCTAGACATTGATAAAGCCTTTGAATTATTTTTGGATCGATCTCCAGACTTTTGCCTGTCCACAACTTTATCCCGGAGATCCTGGTGACAGTGCCTTGCCACCCACCCATAGTTTATAGTTTGCTTCAATTGCACTACCAGGGACTGAAATGTTCCAGAAAAGCTCTTTTCATGCTGAGTTAATCAAAATGACCACAGCTGATCACAGTTGAAAGTCAAATGGCCTTGTGCGTCATTGAGAAGGCGATTAGCTACACCTGAGTTTACAAGTCATTTTTTTTTTAAAGGGGGGGGGGGGTGATCCTTTTTCCAACTCAGTGATTTCTTTTTTCTTTTTTTCCAAAACAAAATGTGATTACCATATTTATCGGTGTATAACACGCATTTTTTTTCCCCTTAAAATCAGGGGGAAATCGCGGGTGCAT